>QJPP01005117.1:0-88062 GCA_003996215.1 Jaltomata sinuosa
TTTTTCATTGACTTGTTACCTTTTTCTAATTATTATTTGCGTAGCTAATTTTTAAAAAAAAACTAGTCTAAGATTTATTCACCGACAAAAATAAAAAATATCTATTCTTATAAATAGTATTTTTTTTATCTTTTGATAATTATATTTTAATAATTTTCTTTATCCTCTTTTTCATTGACTTGTTACCTTTTTCTAATTATTATTTGTGTAGCTAATTTTAAAAAAAAAAACTAGTCTAAGATTTATTCACCGACAAAAATAAAAAATATCTATTCTTATAAATAGTATTTTTTTTTTATATATTTCGATAATTATATTTTAATAATTTTCTTATCCTCTTTTTTCGTTGACTTGTTGCCTTTTTCTAATTATTGTTTGCATAGCTAAAAATTTTTTACAAAAATTAGTCTAAGATTTATTCACCCACAAAAATAAATAAATTTTTATTATAATTACGGATTGATTACACAAATACTTACGTAAAGAGAATTAATTTGAAATAGACCCTTGTATTATAAAAAATGAACGTTTGCACTCTATTTATAATACATAGTTAGTGGGGCTATTAATTAGAGACCTATTTGGATTATTTTTTTATTCGGTAAAAGTAGTATAAATCACAATAATTAATAATTTAAGAGACATAAAATTTGGTTGACTCTCAAAATTTTATGAGTGCGTATAAATTGGGACAAAAGAAAAAGTATATAAATCACAATAATTAACAACTTAAAATATTTAAAAGATATATAAAAAATTAGTTGTATCAATGCCACATAAATTGGGACAGATGAAGTAACATATATTATTTGAAAATTACATAAAAAATATTATAAAATCACAATAATTAACAACTTAAAATATGTAAAAACCATATAAAAATTTGATTGACTATCTAATTTTTATCCGTACTATATGTAGTTCATTGTTATGGATAAATGTGAATATAACTTATTGTGTTCTATTCAAGTTCTAGTTGGTATAATTCTATAGAAATCTTGTTCCATTTTTTTTTTCTTGCTTAATTCTGTTTGGGGTAATTCTAGTATAAGTAGTGAAAATGTTTAATTTTATAATACAAGGGGCGTATTATGAAATAATTCTCATTACGTAAGTATTTGTGCAATCGATCCGCAATTATAATAAAAATTTATTTACTTTTATCAGTGTATAGATGATCTTAGACTAGATTTCTTTTTAAAGTTAACTATGCAAACAATAATTAGGAAAATGCAACAAGTCAATAAAAAAGAGGATAAGAAAATTGTTAAAATATAATTATCAAAACATAAAAAAATAAAATACTATTTATAAGAATAGATATTTTTCATTGTTTCAAAAGATAAAAGAATAAATATTTTTGATCAAACAGTTTTGTTCAAAGATTTTTATAGTGCATAAGTAATTATCAACATATTTTTGGATGCATAGCTAACCAAAGAATCTTAAAACTCACACCTAGATTATTGAATTAAATTAATAGAGTAATAAATTTGAAAGACCTAAAAAGAACAAAAACATTTCCTTTTACTTAGTTTACTTTTGGCACCAACAGTTGAACAATTTTAGGATGCATAACGCACTTAAATAGTGCGTTATGTAATCTTTTTTTAAAAAAAAAAAAGATAAAAGCAAAAATAAAATACAGATAATGAAATTTAACGGAGGACGTTAGTTACATTTTGTATAGCGCACTAAATTAGTGCGCTATTCTTATTTTTGTAACTTTTTAAAAAGGCTTATTACTTCGATCACTTTTAACTTTTTCATTGTCATTTTAGTTCCGGACACTTGTTTAGATAGGAGGGATGAGTATAAGTGATTTTCCTAATGCTCATAAGAATTGTGATGGTAATGGTTAAGCATTTATAGAAAATTTAGGTACAATAAAGTAATATGAGAAGTTTAAAGAATGACAATATATCATCATTTGTGTGGATATTATACTGACAAAATGATTTATATTTGCGGTAAAATTTTAAAATTAAGCTTTAAAGAAGCTTTAATAACTGAACATGGAGTCTTAAGCTTTCTTTTAGAAGTTTTTCCGGAGTACAGATTGCTTTTCTTCTTCTTGCACTTTGCATGTGAGAGGAGGACGAGGACCCATATGCACTTCATGTGTAATAACATTGTGTTTAATATTTTATTTTCATAAGAAAAGTTTTACAAAAATGACTTTTATAAATGATGGTCTTGATTTTTTGACCTCGCTTAACAAATTTTGCTCATAAGGCAGGTATTCTAACTTTTACGGTGAAGGAGAAGGAGAACCCAAATATACTTCGCGTGTAATAACATTGTTCTTGATATTTTATCCCCATAAAAAAAGTCTTACAAAAATGACTTTCATGAATGATGGTCTTGATTTTTTGACCCCGATTAACAAATTTTGTCATAAGGCAGATATTCTTACTTTTGCCCATAGACAGACGTTCAGGATGTTTCAAGATAGTAAACCTGTTCAATTGACCAGAAATTCTGCCTTATAGGCAAAAGTTAAGACTTAGGTATATTGCCCATCAGACATAAGTTCTAACTTTTGCCCATAAGGCGTAAGTTATAGATTACCCCATAAGTTAGACTTAATGAAATATTGTAAATTGTTGCCTCTGAGACATAAGTTATTTTTTTTAGCCACTAAGCTACATTTTACCTCTAAAACAAAAATTATAGAATACCCCATAAGTTAAACCTTTTTTAGTGAAATAGTGTAAACTATTTTCCATGAAGCATAAGTTAGTTTTTGTGAAACTCCTGAGCTAAATTTTGTTTCTAAGGCAATAATTATAGAGTATCTCATAAGTAAGACTTAGTGATACAGTGTAAACTGTTGCCCATTAAGTGTAAGTTGTTATTTTAATCTCCAAGCAATTTTTCAAGTTAAGGTTATTTTTAAAAAAAATATTAAGCGGGGACAAAAATTCAAGACCGAACACTTATAAAAATTCAAGATCAGATAATTCGAGGACATAAATTCAAGACCGAGCACTTTGAAGACACTAGGTGAAATTTTCTCCAATGTAGAGATTTGGATAGTGGCCCGACCCAGATGTGTAAATACTAGACCGATAAGATATTTTGTATAATTAATTGTTATACAATCGATTTTTCTCTTGAATATTGCGATACCCTAGTTTTAGTGGGCGTTCAACCATGATTTTTTTTTCTTTTTCCTGGAGTTGAATTTCGAAAATAGTGTTTGGCCATAAAAATTTGGAAAATTTCGGAATTCAAGTTGAAATTTGAAAAACAAATTAAAAAAAAATTGTTTTCACTCCACTTCTCTCATAAAAAGTCAAAAAACAACTCCAATTTTTATTCATGACAAAATACAACTCCAACTCCAACTCCAATTTGTATTTGATTTCCATGGCCAAACGGGGCCTTAATTGCTGATTTTTGCTTGTCAACACTCTATGTTCAGAGATGTCCACGGCTTGATGAACATTTTATGCCTCGAGTCTTGCATATAATCGTGCACGCTTTATGTGTGGACATATTAGTCCGTATATATATATATATATATATATATATATATATATATATATATATATATATATATAAATTTGGTGACCTGAAAAATTATTCTGTACATGTATTATTATGTCTATGTAGTTAAGTTAAATCAATCTTTTATCATATTGGATTCTATTTTTTGAAATATCTTAAAAGAGAAAAATATGGGAGTTATGCCCCAAAGGATCTAAATCATTTTTTTTAGAATTTCGCAAGCTCACCTAAGATTCTCTACTTAAAATTGAAATTCAATATATAGTTGTACATTTATAGAACACTTCAACTACTTCAAGTATGTTGACAAGTGACATCAGCTCAATCTTATTTTTTCTCTAGTTTGATTAGAGGATATCTTGTCAAAAAGAAAGAAATGGATACGCGGCGACAAGCCTTTGCATGTATGTACACAGTACTAGTAATTAATGGCCAAGTACAACTGACATCAAATTTGTGTTTGTTTCCAAAGCTACAACTAGGGGTACAAAACCGAACCAAATCGCAAAAAAAATCCGACTAATGGTTTGGTTTGACTTGGTTTGGTATTGAAAAAAAAAACCTGACTATAATTGGTTTGGTTTGATTTTAACTAAAAAAAGTCAAACCAACCCGATATTATATATATACTATTTTAAAAAATATTTTATACATAAAAATATTTATTGTGATGTAATTTATAAATATTTCTTCAACTTTTTCATAATTTTTATCTTTCAATATGTTATTTCAAGTTTAAACTTAGAATTTTAAATGGTTCAATAAGTCTTTTTACAACCTATAGATAGTAGTAAATCAAATAAAACTCAAATCAATCCAAATGTTAACAAAAAATTATTCAATCCAACACTAGAAATGACAATCATGTTAGATATTTGTTCTTTAATTTTACATAAATGCATAAATTAATTTGTTTTTCTGTTTAATATTTAGTCATTTAGTTAATACTTATTAGACTTATTTTAGCATGACTTAATACTTTTAAATTATGATTATTTTTATTATGACTTATTAATATGCAATATTTATTCCATGCGATTTCATTATTTTTTTGGTTGAATATTTTATTGTCATCACTCACTTCATAAATTTCAAATAAAATGAATATATTTTGTTTTATTTTTTTAAGAAATACCTTAGATACTTGTATTTTGCTTGGACCAAAGAAATATTTAAAGCACAAGTTAATTATATATTTGTATGAAGACTTTATCAGAAAAAACTCAAAAAAACTCGAAAACCCTGAGAAAACCAAAAACTCCCGAAAAAACCTGAGGTTGGAAAATCCGACTTTCATTGGTTTGATTTGGTTTATAAATTAAAAAACCCGACACTAATGATTTGATTTGATATTTAAAAAGTTCGAACTAACCCGATCCATGTACATCCCTAGCTACAGCCTTAGTTTTTATTTTCTCCATAACTATGAAAGACACTACAATATCATCGTTGTCTATAGCAGCAAAAGAATATAAATACTCTAGTCGAGAAAAATTTTACTATGGGAGAGACACAACCAACAATAGTTGTGTGAAGCTACATTTAACTTTTGACAACTTGGATAATGGGTCCTTTTATTTACTTTACATGCCATTTATCACTATTTTTTTTTTCATTTTTTTAAATTCTTCTTATTTCTAACAAATATCAAACTTCTAAATACACAATTAAGTAATTTGGTAAATATATTTTTCTCTTAAAAAGGTTGAAGCGTGTTAGAACTGTTAAGACTTCGATTCATTATTAATACTATTAAAAAATGCTAAAATTTGACAGTAAAAATTTGACGGACTCAGTTGGGTTGTCAGTGATTTTTTTTTTAAAAAAAATTAACGTATTTTTGTTGGTTATTTTTCACGTAAAATGAACAGAAACTATAAAAAAATTTTTTTAAGAAAATCGATAGATATCCATCGATCTTTTTTTGGTTACAAAAATTAACAAATGTCTATCTATTTTAAAAGTGTAAAACTGCAGTTGAAGAGTATAAATAAGAATTGCGTAAGCATAAAATTTAGCGTTTGATTTTTTATATGGCATTTTACACTATCGTGTCATAATTAACGTCTATTTCGAATATTAATTAATAACATGTTATCAACCTTACTATTAATATATTAAAATACACTGATAATCTTATTATTAACATATAATTATTTAGATATGTCAGAAGCATATCCTAATTTTTGTTAATTTATTCCACATATTTTTTCAGAATTTGGTACTTTTACGTTCTAGTTATTTTTGGGGGTTAATCAATCCAGGAGAATTAAATAATAGAAGCAACAACCTGAAAGGTATGAAATGAAGAAAATTGCTGATGCAAAAGGAGCATATATAAAAAGAAACAAAAAATAAATAATAAATATATCCAAATCCAAAAAAATTCAACAAGTAGTAGAGACGATAAGGTTGAAAATATAATTATAAAAATAAAAAATAGCAATAATTAGGGATCGACTCACACAACACTATTTTTTCCTCAGTTCATTTTTTATGTAACATTTAAACATAAAATACTAATTTTTATACTTATATTATTTTTATTTATACTCTTCAACTGTAGTTTTGCACTTTATCGACAAACGTTCATTGATTTTTTTTTTAAAAAGAAGATCGACAGACATCCGTCGATTTTCTTTATAAAATATTAGCTTTTTAAAATAATTTCTATGCATTTTTACGTGAAAAACTAATCAGTGTAGATACGTCAATTTTCTTAAAGTCCGTCAGTTGTATTTTTTTTTTTAAAAATCATTGAAAATTTGACAGAGTTTGCCAGTCCTTTTCGGGCAAATTTAAGCATTTTAAAGTAGTTTTATTAATAATGAATCAAAAGTCTTAACAGTTCTAAGAACGATTCAGTTATTTTAAGAGAAAATCTATTTATTAATTGCTAAATTGTGTATTTAAAAGTTTAATATTAGTTATTTTTAGGAATAAGAAGAATAAAATAATGAAATAAGAAGATGAGTGATAATAAATAGCATGTAAAGTACATAAATGGGCCCATTATCCAAGTGTCAAAAGCTAAATGTAGCCTCACACAACTATTGTTGGTTGTGCCTCTCCCATAATAAAAATTTTCCTCTAGTCCAATATAAATGAGTTATTATTACTTTTTTTATGATCGAAAATGAATGAATTTTTCAAAGTTCAAGAATGTATTAATTTTTCTCCTCAGAATTACTCTTCTTTTTAATGGGTTTTCAATTACTTTTAGATCCCAAATAATGACTATCTCTACGTTTAAGAGAGTTTCAAAAGAATCAAAAAGAAAATATTGATAGATTACGCTTTGATTAATATCTTTCTTAAGAGATGTGCCCCAACAATTCATTTATATTAAACTAGAGTACTCCCTCTATTTCAATTTGTTTTTCATGGTTTTGATTTGACATGTAATTTAATAAAAATAGAGAAAACTTTTGAATCTTGTGATCTTAAATTAAAGATAAATAAAATGTATTAAAATATTCTTTAATCTTATGATCTTAAATATGTCACGTGAAAAGTTAGAATTAAGGAGTTACAAGAAAGAAAAGAAACGTTTTTTTTTTTAAGCGGATTTAAAAAAAGGAGATTAAAAAACAAATCAAAATGGAAGAAGTACATCTTGCAGAAGTGATGCAAGGAAGTATACAGAAGTACAAAGAAGTGGCGAAAAGTCACTGCATGTACACATCTAATACATGAGTAATTAATTAATTACTATAAAGATTGCAAAAGTGAGTTGTAGACTGAAAAAATAATAATTTTATTTGAAAGAAGAAGTGGCGAAAAGCCATTGCATGTACGTACATGTAATACAGTAGTATAGTAGTAATTAATACCAAGTACATGTACATCTGATACAAAGAGGAAGGCCTATAAGTGTGGTAAAACACCCACCAAATCCTCCATTTTTGGTATTGTTTTCTAACAAAACAGAGAAGAGCTATTTTTTGCAGGGGAGAATAGGGCAAGCAAAAAATATTTCTGTAGTAGAAGGATTCAAGTCATCACTACAGATCAATTTGTTCTTCCAGTGACAAAATAGGTAACTTCCCTTACTTTATTTCTCAAAATGGCTCTTTTTTATGATGAGATTCATTGGATATTTGACTCACTTCTTCCTTCATTTCTGTTGATAAATTAAATCAGATTACATGAAAATTTTCATTTTCTGAACATCTTGTTTTAATTCTAAAATGAAGGCAAAACCACTCTGGCCTTTATTATATCTTGTGGAGGAGTGATGCCCTACCTCCACAACATCAATGTAGATAAGATAGCCTTATGTATGTAGTTGCTGAAGAAGCTATACAACTATGCCCTATATCAACACCATCATGTGGTTCTTATAAAACTTCATGATACTCTAGAAACTCAAGTAAAATATGAACCAATACAAAACAAGTCTCCACCATAGCTAAGCTCCCGTTTGTCCAGTACCAGAATACCATAAGAAATTTTTACGCACACTTATAAGTCTTACGATAACAAGAGTACTCATGAAACTAACTAACAAAGCAATTTTACATGTTTAAACGAAAGGACACAATAAATGATAAAAGAGTGTTGCCCCTGCGAACCAATGCCGGACTCACCAGTATTATCAACTTTGTGAGCTCTAGCTAGAGAGATCCTTGTCTACGTCAATAGTTGTCTTTGTAAAACAATAATAACGAAAAAGTGAGGTAGCTAGCATAGTGAGTAGATTACACTTACCAACAACAATTCTATATGGAGACAAGTCAGGAAACATGCTAGTACATCGTATTCATAAAACATAGTAAAAATAAATGCCTTTTAACAATAACGATAATCTATCATATAACAAATACATCATGTATACAGCAACACTACAGCAAATAAACAGGAATCATCTCATCCTATCATCAAATTCATGATTATAAGCTCTTAAAATGCGGTGTCACAATCAAATACGTACCTTTACAGAACGAACCATGCAAACGATCGACTCCCTACCTCGAGAGATAACCAAAATAAGTTGTGGACTTCCTATAAGAATCAAATCGTGATAGTGGTCCCCACTAAGGGGATATCGATAATGGTACTGGTTCTACCTGTCCACTTACAAGGACTATTGTCCACTAACAAGGATTATGACTGTATCAAGAGATACAAAGTGCAAAAAGTCTAACGAACCCGTCGTTAGCAACAAGATCTGCCAAACTCTCTTCTCAAACTACTATTCTCGAATTACCGAGTGTCCATATCAACCATTTTTCAAAATGATACATGTCATTTTGTCATATCATGCTATATAATAAACTTTTAGCAAAAACATGTGTCATGATAATACATTTTAAATTAGTAAATTCATTTCAGTAATTGTAGTTACATCTTAAGTAATGGTAAAACATCTCAAAGTAATGGTACAGACATTTATAGTAAGGATAAATCTTCTTAAGAAATGTTTTAGTACGGAAAATCAACATTATTAAAAATTGATTAAATACTATCATATAATATAAAGGAATTATCCCACATGAAATATTACAAATACTATCATAAATTTTGTTTGTCGAATCCAAGTCAACACAATTAGAGTATAAATCAAGTTGTAGAAACACAAAGTGTGGCTACTGAACTATTTTGTATCGCCCTGAAAAAGAATTCTGAGTACGTTATTTAAGCTTGATTTGTGCTTAATTACATGTTAATGAATGACTCAATGTGTTGAAACAAATAGAATATGATAAGTGGATGATTGGAATGAAATGGAAGAAGAAGGTGATGGTGCAAATACATCTCGTGCTTTAATCCAGCTCAAACCAAAGAAACTTATGCAATGATCACCGCAAACTGCTTGTGGTCCCAAATCTTTGAGGTTGCTTTTTCCAATAAACATTGGTTACATTTCTTTATATAATTTGTACCAGTAACAGGTTAAACAGGAAGCTTGGGAACAAGAATTAATGTTGGAAGGCTATGCAAGAGATTCTAACTGGTAAAACAAGCACTAACTTCAAAAGAGTACAAATCCCAATGTAGGAGGGATTTGACTATAGTTTTTGAATCAAAATTGATTTTAAGTATAGTTTCCAACGCTTAAATCTGTCAATCAGACATTTCTATGCAATATTATGTCAATTTAACCGAACCTATGCACCGCTGAAGAATTTGTGGCCTAGCGCTACAAATTTTATGGCCTGGCCATAGACAACAATAGCCCAACCTTACTCACCGGTAAGGTTAGTGCTTAGAGCTAGAAATTCTAAAGCCTGGCACTAGAAAGGTCAGTAAGGGATTTGGCAAGACAAAATACTCTCCAATGTGACCCAACACCCTCCATCCCCCGCCTTCGCAGCTAGGGCACGACCCAAGAGGGATTCTTCACCCTAAATCTCTTCCTAACTATCAAGGTGAGTCAAATTAAGTTAATTTATGTTTGATAACATCTTTAACACACAAGCCCTATTATCTTATCTAGATTCTCAAACATCCCGAGAATCATCCAAACAACTAAAAAATGAAATTCTTCTACCAAGAGGCAATTTCTCAATTTGAACCTTATATTTGTGATATAATGGAGTAGGGGTAGATGTTTTATGAAGTGTATTTATGGTTTTATGGGAGTTTTTGGTTGAAATTCAACTCAAGAGTGTAATTGGTGGATGTTGGGTATTGGAGAAGATGATGGATAGTAGTTGGAGTGAACTACTCGATCTTGTGAAACCATAAATAACTTGAATATTCTATTGATAAAGTGGAAAAGGTATGAATGAGATTTTGTTGGCCTAAGGCTAATGCTTAAAGTGTTGGAATTTGGTGAGTTGGTTGTGAATAACATATGTGTATCATAAATTGGCTCACTTCTTCGGTACATCGTAACTGTTTTATTTTGAAAATGCAGGAAGAAAACTGCTGAAATCTTTATTGCTCAAAATATACAGCTGAATAACCTCATTTTACTTCTCAAGATGTTCAAAAGAGTAACACACGATTGACGGGCAGAGCTGTGGTCCTAAACTTCATAAGATTCTAGGAAATGGCATTAGCATTAAAAGAGAAAAGAAAACCTTGACATCGTGTTAGATTTTTTCTAGTCTGTTCATGTCCCACTTTTTTTCGTTGTCTTCATTAATACACCAGTAGCATAAAAATTTAGCCATATCAAAATGATTATCTTCTCCCATAAATGATGCACTACTCAGTAGCTAGTGTTATCTTTCCTTTTTTATTGCTAGGGAAACAGTGAATATACTAAATCATTATGAAGTTGTAAAGCAGCAAGTCATTAGCTGGATGATCAAAAGTTTTATGAAATTTGAGGCATTTACCAAAAAAGAAATAAATAAGATAGCCCTCATATATGCAACTATTAAAGGAGTGATACCACTAATGCCCTATCTCAACATCATCATGAGATTGCTATCAAGAAAGCTTCTTGATATTGTACAAAAGTGAGATAGTCTCGCATAGCTGACGCTACCATGCGCCTGCACTGATGTGACAATAAGGTATACTCTAGGTCCACCTTTGCTGTCTTACTTCCAATTTGAACATCCTATTTTGTATGTGCATTTCAATTTGCTAACTTGGAAAATGTCACAAACTAATATAGGGACATGCTTTTATAGAAAATTGGATAGAGTTTCCCCTATTTCTAGGGCTATCCCGATTTTCCTGTCTCAGCTAAACTTAATATAACACAAACAGGACCCATCAAAACAAGTCACCACCATTACTAACCTCTTATTTCTAACACAATTCCACACCAAACCACGATGAGAAAGTTAACGCACACTTACCAAGTATTACAATAACCAAAGTACTCATGAAACAAACAAACAATTCTAAGAGTTTAAGAGAAAGGGTAGACGGAATAGTTCATACAAGAATACAATATTACCATCGTTCATAGAAGCATGAGAATCTAATAGAGTATATACCAAGTATAAGATTGCAAAAGTGACGTAGAGTTGTAGACTGAAGAAATTATAATTTCACAAAAGTACTGGCGATATTTTCCAAAGTACTCATTGGACATTTTCCCTTTTGGACTCACACTTCTTCCTTCATTTTTCTTGATAAAAAGAATCAGATAACATGAAAATTCCCGTTCTCTTAATATCCTTAGGTTCTATGTTTTTTTTCCCTCTAAATTGTTGGCAAAACCACTCCCGCCTTTGTTATATCTTATTGATACAGTTAAATAGCCTCCTTTCTATTCTCAAAGGTGTTCATCAGAGTACCTTTAAGGAATACTCCTAAACATTTTTATGATTCCTTGAACAT
This sequence comes from Jaltomata sinuosa, assembly GCA_003996215.1. NCBI lineage: Eukaryota > Viridiplantae > Streptophyta > Magnoliopsida > Solanales > Solanaceae > Jaltomata > Jaltomata sinuosa. Next base: position 11,761 of record QJPP01005117.1, read on the forward strand.
GGCATTAGCATTACAAGGAAAGAATGAAACCATCGAAAAGCCTTGATTCCGTGTTAGAATTCTTAATCTCTTCATTTACATCCCAGTAACATGCAAAAGTTTAATCATGCATATACAACAATCCTTTCTACTAAAAGATACATTTTGCAGCATTATTTATAATTCGGAAATCTCTATTTTATTTTTGCATTTTCATTTAGAGTATGGGAAAATGTCATGACCCAATTTAGGGACATGACTAACGTCTGGTAGAAGAGCCTCTAGCAAGACTTCCTGGAATTTCATTAAAATCGGGCAGAGCTTCCCCTCTTTCTAGGACTATCCAAATTTTATTGTCTTAGCTAGAATCATACAACTCAACAAGCACCCCTCTAAACAAGTCACTATCATTACTAACCTCCCTTTGGCCTTTTGTCACACAATAATACAAGGTTCATCACCAGTATACCATACAAAATTTTAATGCATACTTATATGTCTTGCGATAATGAAACTAATAGAAGGAGCAATTCCACCAGTTTAAAAGAAAGGATGACTATAAATTATAAAAACTCTTCGTCTACGCGAATCAATGCGGGACTCACCGGTACTACCACCTTCGTGAGCTTTAGCTAGGGAGGTCCTCATCTACGCCAATAGTCGTCTTTGTAGAAATAATGAAAAAGTGAATTAGTTAGCTAAGCGAGTAGATAACGCTTACCAACAACTATTCTATACGGCGACAAGTTAGGGAACTCGTTTGTACATAATATTCGTAAAACATAGTAGAAACGCATTTCCATAATAGCGATAAATGATCATATACCATTTAATGAATACATCATGTATACTGTAAGCCTACAGGAAATAGACAGGCATTATATTAGACCCATCAAAAAAATTAACGAGTATAAGCTCTATACAATAAAGTGTCACAATCAAAACAAACCATGTAAATGACGAGCTCCCTACCATGACAAATAACCAAAATAAACTGTGGACCCGGCCCTTTCCAAGAGCCAAATCAAGACAGTGGTCCCCATTAAAGGGATATCGATAATGACATACTGGTACCTCTCCACTAGCAAGGTTGTAACTGTAATCAGGATATACAAGGTGCGACATGTTTGATGAGCCCGTCGTTGACTACAACCCATCAAACTCCTCTCAAGCTACTTTTATTTAAATAAGACTATTTGAAAGAGCTATTTTTTGTGGGGTCTATCTATGTGGAAGTAAATCCCATGTGCCAAAGTACTTGGTTAGAAAATGAACTTTGAGAACAAGCAAAAAATTGTGGAGGACAAATTTTGGATTTATTTTTCTTTTTCTTATTTTGTGTCTGGAGCCCAAGTTTGGTCATCTATAAAAGGATGATCATTCTTCATTATTAAACCATCCCAAAAATCATATATCTTTGTAAGGGTAGAGAGTTGAGAGAGCAATTTTCTTAAGTGTAATTGGGATATCTCCCCTTCTTTGTTAATAATATAAAGACAGTTGTGCACCCAATGTCACGCCCCAAGGTTACTCCCTAGACGTAGCACGGGACTCGGGACCACAAGGATCCCAAGCTAACCCTTGGTCGTAGCATTCTCAAGCATAACAAAGATAAGACATACCGGAAGCATCGTATGAGAATCCAAATAGGAAGCATAATCATATAAAAGAGAGTCGAATATGAAGTACAACTCAATAGTCATCCCACAACATCTATGTCTGAAAAGCCTCTAAAAACTAGCATAAGGAGTTGATGGGACAATACCCCAACTAACTCAACAATCTAATAAAGCCTCTAAAAACTAGCATAAGGAGTTGATGGGACAATACCCCAACTAACTCAACAATCTAATACGTAAAGGAAACATAAAAACTGAAATACAGTCTAGTCCTCGAACTATGAGGGCTCACCAAAGCTGACTGAGAGAGTGGCCTGAAACTCTAGCCACGAACCTGAGGAGGTATCCCTGAATCTGCATCATCAAAGGATGCAGCGCAATATGCGTTAGTACTATGGAATGTACTAAGTATGTAAGCAATGCATAAACATGCTGAAAACATACTAAGTATACTTAAATAACTGAAATCATGCTTTTAAAGATAAACTGAGGGCAATGACTCTAATACTTTCCATAAGCTGAAATGAATCTGAAATCTGAATAAGAGTCAAATGCAAGTTTTAAAAGCATAAACTATTTTTATGGGCGGTTCTCTAACCGACATAGACCATGTGAGCTACATGGAATCCGATGTATCCGCCCCATCGAAAGGACCCAATATACCTTGCCAGGGTATAAAGGCATTACTTTGGCGTGATCACTAAAACTGATGCCTAACAGAGGGGACTTAAGATCTACGGGGGCACGTAGTTCTGGGACCTTTTTGGGTACTTTCACCCTGCCCAACTCGGTGCTAATACTACTCCCAAAACATACATATAGCTCATATCATACTGGGCATATCTGATGCCAAATCTGCTTGAAAAGCATAAGGGTATATCTGATACCATGTAATTCACTTAGCTTAGGTGGACATATCTAGATGCCAAACCTTTCTTAAAACATAGGGACATATCTGATGTCCAAATCTTTCATAAAACATAGGGACATATCTGATGTCCAAAAACTGTTGGAAAAGCATAAGGACATATCTGTTGTCATGCAATTCACAAGTCATGAATCTTAAAGCTTTGTAAGACCATAATTCAAAATATACTTTTCTTGCTAAATTCATACTTAAAGAATTAGTCATGCAATTTCATATATACATAGAGGCCATGATATCTAATCATGCCAACTTTCTCTTGAAAACATGTAAATTCATAGTTTCATGCTAGAAATCAACATTTATGGTTGGGCTTTTAAAACCAATGAGAGAATCATAATCAAATCATGAGTAGTCAAGAGGAAACCATGAATTTAAACATTTAAACTGATTTCATAAACTTTCCCTAATTTTAGATCAAAACCCTAATTTCATAACTTCATATTTCAAGATAAGAGTTGGGGAATTTGGGCATAAGGGTGAAAGCAACCCATTGTTAAAAACCCACATACCTTGGTGGAAGATTACCTACTTGATTGGAAAAGAATTAGGAGACTTGACTTGGAGCTTGGAGACTTGAGCTTGAGAGCAATTTTCCTCTTTGAGTGAAGAATGATTAACATAAGAGGGACTTAGGGTAATATGGGTGAAAACCCTTCTAAAAGTAGTCAAACGACTTCACTTAATACATAATAGGGTGGGAAATGACCAAAATGCCCCTAGGAATTAATTGGGAAAAAGCTGGAAAATGGTCAACTTTCAGTGACAACGACTCAGTCTACGAGTCGTGGTTTGGATGACGGGTCATCGTCTGGAGTCGTAGAACTCGGGCTGGAAATTTCAAGTTGCAACTTCACTTCTACGGGTCAACAGGACGGACCCGTAGAAGGAATGACGGTTCGTCATTAGGAGTCATTGTTCACAGGGAGCTAGGCTGACTTGGTCAAACCATGACTCAAGACTACGGCTCATCGTTCCAATGACGAGTCATAGACTTGACTCGTAGTTCCTGAAGGGGACTTGGGAAAATGTAAATCCTCTGAAGACATTCCACGAGTCAACAAGATGGACCCGTCATTTGAACGAAGAGTCGTCGTTTGGACTCGTGGTTTCTGGGAACACTTTAATAGTTCTCAGGTCTAGTTCCACGAGTGGAACTACGACTTGTAGAATGAACTACAGTCCATAGAAACTACTCGTGGTTCTCAGACCAGAGGCTAAACTTGCAGGGACTGAACCACGGATCTATTCCATGAATCGTGGTTCAAACTACGGTTTGAACACGTCATTTCTGAAACAGGGATTTTTCTGAGGTTTTTAACTTAGATAGCTGGATACGTTTACGGGGTGTTACAATATCCCCCCCGGGATCATTCGTCCTCGAATGAAGGCTAGACAAGGGAGACTGAGGGGAAAACAGCCCAACCAAACATCAAAACATAGAAATCAAGGGGTAATCATAAAACCTAAACTTTTCAACTTGAAAACATGATAAACTAACTTCGTAAAACATGGGTGCATGCTAAAATCATGAGAGGAACTGATGGAGTAGAATCGGAGGGATATACTAAGGAGGAAACTAGTACCTCAAGCTGGAACTGAATCAGAACCAAATAGATGAGGATATTTGGCTTTCATGGCCTCTTTCGCTTCCCAAGTAGCACCCTCAGCAAGCTGATTCCTCCAAAGGACTTTTACCGAAGTGACCTCTTTATTTCGCAACCTCCGAATCTGACGATCAAGGATCTCCACGGGAACCTCCTCATAAGTGAGACTATCCTTCACGCCCACATCTTCCTAAGGCACAATCAAGCTCGGATCACCAATACACTTTTTCAACAAGGAAACATGGAAAACTGAGTGAACCGCTTTCAACTCCGTTGGCAAATCAAACTCATAAGCAACACTACCAACTCTCCTCGAAATCCGATAAGGACCTACAAACGAGGACTAAGTTTTCCTTTCTTGCCAAACCTCATCACACCCTTCATGGGTGACACCTTAAGAAAAACCCAATCATCAACTTCAAATTCTAACTCCCTTCTCCTCACATCCGCATAAGATTTTTGTCGACTCCGAGCGATCTTCAACCTTTCTCGAATAAGATGAACTTTCTCCATGGTCTCATGCACAGAATCTGGACCAATCAAGGCTGCCTCACCAACCTCGAACCAACCAATAGGAGATTTACACCTCCGTCCATAAAGTGCCTCATATGGAGCCATCTGGATGCTAGAGTGAAAGTTGTTGTTGTAGGCAAACTCGATAAGTGGTAAGTGATCATCCCAATTTCCTTTGAAGTCAATAACACAAGCCCTCAACATATCCTCCAAAGTCTGAATAGTACGCTCGGCCTGGCCATCCGTCTGAGGGTGAAAAGCTGTGCTAAGCTTCACCTTAGTACCAAGACCTTTCCGAAACGACCTCCAAAACTGAGATGTAAACTGAGGACCTCTATCCGAAATGATAGACAAAGGAACACCATGCAATCGGACTATCTCCCGAATGTAGAGTCTGGCATAATCATCTGCTGTATCCGTAGTCTTAACAGCCAAGAAATGGGATGACTTGGTCATCCGGTCGACAATCACCCAAATGGAATCATGTTGCCTTCGAGTACGAGGCAAACCCGTAATAAAGTCCATATTAATTGCTTCCCTTTTCCAAGTGGGAAGATCAATATCTTGAAGCATACCACCTGGTCTTTGATGTTCCACCTTTACCTGTTGACAGTTGGGACACTTAGCCACAAACTCGGCTATGTCCTTCTTCATACCATTCCACCAAAATACTTCCCGTAGATCACGATACATCTTAGTGGCACCCGGATGAATGGAGTATCTAGAACTGTGAGCCTCGGACAAAATCTGTTGTCTCAACCCATCAATATCTGGCACACATAAGCAACCCTGATAACGAAGCACACCATCTCCCCCTTGGGAGAAAACCTCAACCCTTTGCTGACGAACTGCACCCTTAAGCTGAAGTAGAACGGGATCTTGGTCTTGCTTGGCTTTTACCTCAGCCACCAAGGATGATTCGACACCATTAGTCACAATCACACCACCTTCGATCGAGTCCATAAGGCAAACTCCCAACCGAGCAAGCCTATGAACTTCTTTAACCAATTCCTTCTTTCCATCTTCAATAGAAGCTACACTTCCCATGGAAAACCTACTCAAAGCATCCGCCACAACATTGACCTTACCCGGATGGTAAATCACACTCATATCATAATCCTTAAGGAGCTCAAGCCATCTCCTTTGTCGCAAATTAAATTCCTTTTAAGTGAACACATATTGAAGACTCTTATGATCGGTGAAAACATCCACATGCACACCATACAAGTAGTGCCTCCAAATCTTCAAGGTAAAAACCATGGCCGCTAGCTCAAGATCATGAGTAGGGTAGTTCTTCTCATGCACCTTAAGCTGTCTCGAGGCATAAGCAATCACCTTGCCCCGTTGCATCAAAACACAACCCAAACCAATTCTGGAGGCATCAGAATACACAACAAAATTATCAAGGCCCTCGGGTAGAGCCAATACTGGAGCTGTAGTCAATCGAGTCTTCAATTCCTGAAAACTTTTCTCACAAGAGTCGGACCACTGAAACTTAACCTTTTTCTAAGTCAATCGGGTCAATGGGGAAGCAAGGGAGGAAAACCCTTCCACAAATTTGCTATAGTAACTATCCAAACCCAAGAATCTTCTAATATCGGATGGGGAAGTGGGTCTAGGCCATATCTTCACTGCCTCTATCTTTTGAGAGTCAACCCGAATACCATCACTAGTCATAATATGACCCAGAAAAGCAACAGATTGTATCCAAAACTCGCACTTGCTAAACTTAGCAAACAACTGTCTATCTTTGAGAGTTTGCAACACAACCCTCAAGTGATCCTCATGCTCCTCCTCACTCCGAGAGTAGATGAGGATATCATCAATGAAAACAATCACGAATAAATTCAAATACTGTTTGAACACACGGTTCATCAAATCCATAAAAGCTGCAGGAGCATTCGTTAGGCCAAAAGACAACAACGAACTCATAATGACCATATCGAGTCCTGAAGGCTATCTTTTGGATATCACATTTCTGAACCCGAAGCTGATGATAACCGGATCTAAGGTCGATCTTGGAGAAGAAACTAGCATCCTGAAGCTGATCGAACAAGTCATCGATCCTAGGAATGGGATACTTATTTTTTATTGTGACCTTGTTCAATTGACGGTAATCAATACACATTCTAAGAGATCCATCCTTCTTCCAAACAAACAAAACTGGGGCATCCCAAGGAGAAATACTGGGCCTGATGAAACCCTTATCAAGCAAGTCTTTCAGTTGATCTTTCAACTCCTTGAGTTCCGCGGGGGCCATTCTATAGGGAGGAATAGAGATAGGATTCGTATTCGGAACAAGATCTATCCCAAAGTCAATTTTCCGTTTGGGAGAGACTCTGGGTAAAACATTGGGGAACACTTCTAGGAATTCATTCACAACAGGAATAGACTGAATAGTCGAGGTCTCGGACTCCGTGTCCATAACCTTTAGAAATCATCTTTCTAGCCTTAAGATAAGATATGAAACGACACTTCGAAGAAGAGGGACTACCTTACCATTCTAAGACAGGTTCATTAGGAAACTTGAAACTAACCACACGAGTGTGGCAATCAACTGAGGCATAACATGCATATAACCAATCCATACCGAGAATGACATCAAAATCAGTCATCTCTAACTCTACTAAATCCGCTGAAGTGACTCTATGAAGGACTGAGATAGGGCAATTTTGATAGACTCTTTCGGCTAGGACTGACTCACCAACAGGAGTAGAAACATGAAAGGGTTCTAAAAGCAATTCAGGCCAAATCTCGAACTTACAAGCCACATAAGGGGTTACAAAAAATAAGAATGCACCGGGATCCAACAAGGCATACACATCAAGAGAGAAGACTTTCAACATACCAGTAACCACATCTGGAGAACTCTCCTGATCCTGGCGGGAGGACATGGCATAAAGACGATTCTGGCGCTGACCACCAGAACTAGAAGCTGCGCCCTGCGGGGCTGGTCTACCACCTAAAGCTGCTGGGGTAGACTGAGTCCTACCACCTCCCTGCTCCTTCTTAGCTGAAGGACAATCTATAACACGGTGTCCGGTCTGACCACACCCAAAACAACCCTCTCTACCAGCCAAACACTCACCGGGGTGAGTCTTCCCACACTTAACACAAGTTGGGTAGGAATATCCCTTAGTGAACTACCCTGAGACTGAGAACAGGAACCAAATCCCCTACCACCCTGATCATGACGAGGCTTCTGAGCCTGGGTAGGAGCACTAGCAGAAGAGTGAACAGGACTTGATGACTTCTTCTGGAAAGAAGAGCGATGTCCACCTCTGGACCTGTGATGACCAAAACCTGATCCCTCGGATCTACCCCTTTTGTTCTCCCTAGCCATCTCCTTAAGCTTATCACCCTCAATCTGATGGGCATGAGTCATGAGACGAGAGATGTTCATATCACTCAACAACAAGGCAGACCTACACTCCTTCTTCACTATATCGGAAACACCATAGATGATCTTGCTCATTTGATCATGCGGGTCCGCTACCATGGAGGGAGCATACCTAGACAACTGAGTGAACTTCAGACTATACTCTTGCACCGACATCGAACCTTGTCTTAAGTTCACAAATTCCTCCACTTTCGCTTGCCTCAACTCACGGGGAAAGAACCTATCAAGAAAGGCTCTCTCAAAACACTCCCAAGTCGTGGGGATCGCATCCCTCACCCTAGCCTCCTTCCATTGCGTGAACCAAATATGAGCCACATCCTTGAGTTGGTAGGATGCAAGCTCAACACAGTCAACACCCGCTACTTGCATAACCTCAAAAATCTTCTTCACTTCATCAATAAAGTTAAGCGGGTCCTCACTCACTTTCGAACCCCAAAACTCCGGCGGGTTTATTCGGATAAAGTCACGAACTCGGGCCGCTACCCCACCTTGAGGATGATAACCAGAGCTCAATTTGAGGCTAGTACGGGACAACTTGAATAATTCTTGCCAAAATTGGCTGACAAAAACTCGATCTCGATCAGAAACAATAGATTTGGGAAACCCATGCAAACGTACAACCTCACGAACAAATAATTCAGCTACACTCTTTGTTGTATATGGATGAGATAAGAGAAGGAAATGACTATATTTAGTGAAACGGTCTACCACAACAAGAATAGTATCATGTCCCAATGCTTTTGGAAACTCACTTATGAAATCCATTGCAATATCATCCCAAACTTGAATAGGAATAGGTAATGGCTGTAGCAAGCCAGCGGGACTATGGGCTTCATACTTGTTCAGTTTACGAACTTCACAACTAGCCACAAAGTTTTGTACATCCCTTTTGATTCCATTCTAATACAACACTTGCGAAATGCGCTTGTATGTCCGAAAAAATCCTAAATGACCACCTGTAGGTGAGGAGTGAAATTCCCTAAAGAGCATCGGAATGTGTAATGATGATCGAGGAAGCACCAACCGACTTTTGAAAAACAGACAACCATTTTTTAGAGCATAATTCGGTTGTGAAGCCGGATCTTGAAGCAAATCTTATGTCAACAGACGGAGTTGATCATCTTGTTGAATTTCTATGGAAAGATCATCTAAGGTACTGCTGCGTAAAACAGAAAAAGCCATGAAATGAAATTGGCGGGACAAGGCATCAACTGGCTTATTTTCACAACCTGGACGATATTGAATCTCAAAATCAAATCCCATCAACTTGGTGACCCCTTTTTGTTGCTCTTCTTCCATAACATGTTGGTCCATGAGAAATTGGATATTTCGTTGATCTGTTCGTATAATAAAATGCTGACCCATCAAGTAATGACGCCACTTTTGGACAGCAAAGACTATGGCCATTAACTCCCTCTCATATATTGATTTAGATTGAGCTCGAACTAAAAGTCCTTGGCTAAGAAAAGCGATGGGATGTCCTTCTTGCATTAGGACAGCTCCAATCCCTAACCCTGAAGCATCTGTCTCAACCACGATCACCTTGCTAAAATCTGGTAATGCCAAAACCGGCAAAGTGACCAAAGCCTCCTTAAGAGAATCAAAAGCTAACTGAGCTTCTGTATTCCAGCGAAAAGCATCTTTCTTGAGAAATTGTGTGAGTGGCCTGGCTATTTTCCTAGTCACGAACACACTTCCTGTAGTAACCGGTGAGTCCCAAAAATCCCCGCAATCCTTTAACATCTTTTGGACTTGGCCAATTAACCATGCTTGTTATTTTGGTAGGATCCGCTGAGACTCCACTTGAAGAAATAATATGACCCAAATACTCCAGTTGTTGTTGTCCAAAATGACATTTCTTTCGATTGACAACCAACTTATGAAGTTTTAAAATTTGTAGCACCTCTCGCAAATGATCCAAGTGAGTAGAAAAATTTGCACTATAAATTAAAATGTCACCAAAAAAGACCAATACAAACGCAAGTAGGGCCGAAATATCTCATTCATCAAGGCTTGAAAAGTAGATGGAGTGTTAGACAACTCAAATGGCATGACCTAAAATTCATAGTGGCCTTTATGTGTACGGAAAGCTGTTTTTGCTACATCTTCCTGGCAAACTCGAATTTGATGGTACCCTGATCTTAGATCCATTTTTGAAAATATTGTGGCACCCCCAAGCTCATCCAGTAACTCGTCGATTGCTGGAATTGGAAATTTATCAGGAATTGTAATCTTATTAAGAGCCCGATAATCCACACAAAATCGCCAACTACCATCTTTTTTGTGAACTAGCAACACTGGACTAGAGAAATGACTTGTACTTGGTTGGATGATACCAGCTGCTAGCATTTCTCGAACAATTCACTCAATCTCATTTTTTTGGTAATGAGGTTAACGATATGGACGAATATTGGGTGGATTAGATTCCTTTTTAACTCGTATAGCATGGTCATGACTCCTACTGGGTGGCAACCCTTTGAGTTCTACCTGGAGTAAAGTTAGGGAGAGAAACATTTTGGCATTGAATTTTAGAAAGAATGTGGAGCTTCTCTCACTACCCAACACACAAGGTAAGTCTCTTAGTGGGTTTTCAATTATTCCATGCCTTATACATGTTGATTCGAACACACTAACACATTCAAATCTCTAAGAAATCATCCAAAAGTTCAAGAAATTACTACCATAAAACCTAGATTTTCAAACCCACAAGGTAATGTTTCTTCCCCACCTATTGAATATGAATTAAGGTAGTTAATTAGGGTGTAAATTGAGTAGAGAATCATGGTTTGAATGCAGGAAATCATTCGTTCTTGGTTCAACCCCGTGAGTTGGGCTTTTGGATTTCAATTGGCAATTAGGGTTTTGATATTGTGGGATTAGGGACTAATGTTTCATACTCGTTAAATCGTATAGGTTTTACTCGTGCTTGTGATCGGTTTGATTAGCTAGAGGTATGTCGGGATGAACTTTTGTCTATTTTCAAGACACTATATCTTTCCAAATGTGATACCTCATGAAATACAAACATCCTGATATGTCAATTTCTATCGAATTATGATAGTTTTCCAATGGCTTCTACATAAACTAATGACTTTCAAAACGATGATGCAAAACGACTTAAAAATAAATAATTTTATGGGATAATGGTTGAGCGGGATCAAATAGGATTACTTGGAGTGAAAGTTTAGTGATGTGTCCTATGAAGCATACGTGGACGTGAGGCTTGATACATAGGTTATCCCTAAGAGAGGAAGTTTCCAGTACCTAAGCTGTGATCCAACGTAAGAGGAGATTGACGAGGATATTACTCATTGTATTGGGGCAGGGTGGATTAAATGGAGGCTAGCGTCCGGTGTTATGTGTGACAAGTATGCGCCACTTAAACTTAAAGGTAAGTTATATCGAGTGTTGGTAATACAGACTATGTTATATGGGGTGAAGTGTTGGTCAATCAAGAACTTTTATGCCCAGAATATGCGAGTTGAGGTGGATGTATGAACATATCAGGATAGATAAGACTAGGAATGAAAATATTCAGAGCAAATTAGGAGTGGCTCTCGCGGAAGATAAGATGCAAAAAATGAGGCCGAGAAAGTTTGGACAAGTGAAGATGAGAGGTACAGATGCCCTGATTAGGAGGTGTGAGAGGTTGGCCATAGTAGGCTTGAAGAGGGGGTAGAGGTAGGCCTAAGAAGTGTTAGTGTGAGGTGATTAGGTAGGATATGGTGCAATTTCAGCTCACCGAGGACATGACCCTTGATGGGAGGGTGTGAAGATCGATTTAGGGTAGAAGGTTAGTTAGTAGTCGGGCATATTTTGGTTCCCTTTCCCAAAGTTTAGTATTATTATTTGCTTTCCCTTATTTTAAGAATTTTATCACAACTTGTTGTTTTGCCTTGGTATCTTATTATGTTGTTATTGCCTCTTTTTCACTATTTGTTCATCCGGAGGTCTTTTGAAAACAACCACTCTTCCTTCTCAAATGTAGGGGTAAGGTTTGCATACTCTTTACCCTTCCCAAACCCCACTTGCAGGATTACATTGGGTATGTTGTTGTGTGGACTAATTAGAGGAATGTTATGATTTAATTAAATGTACCAAAGGTGCCAAATCTGACAAATGGCACAGATTTGGACATTGAGATTTGTCAAAATTCATTATCCTTCTCCCTTCTGCTCGTAGATCCTAAAAATGATGCATTTGAATCCTTGCTCCATTAGAGCCCAATTTTGCAATTAGATATGCTAACGTGTTCCCTTCTCGAAAGATATGTTCCACAATAATTTGATTTTCTTTTCTCCAATCTTGAATTTCTTCAATTTATATGATTATACTCCAAGGAATCTCCCATATACCATCTAAAACCTTTTTTCGAACAAGAGAATTTGTTTCCATAATGACTATAATATGAATATAGTGACTGGAAGATGTTGATTTTTTTATCAGGTCTGATCCATGCAATGTGAAATAGCTTGAAGTATAGCCTTAGCCTCCATTATTAAGTTTGTCACCTCGTGAATTTCTTGAGCTTCTGCATATATTAGATTGCCTTTGGAGTTTCTAACACATAAATTAATTGCACTTCTACCTGGGTTACCTATACTTGCTCCATCTGTATTGCATTTGAACCATCCAATAGGTGGATATTTGCAGGCCACTTTTTTGCACACCAATATACTATGCATATGTTCAAACAAGTTTACCAACATTGGCCACTACTTGGTTTTTCATTGAGCCATGAATAAGTACTCTTTGCCGGTAGATATAAGTATTTGATACCTCATATACTAATCTATTATAGGAGATATTATCATGATGCTTTATTGAGTTCCTTCTCTTCCATAGTTTCCACATAATAATAGCAGGGACTGCTAAATATAATGGTTTGAGATTTTGATTACATGAAGCATTCCATCACAAATATACAACTTCCTTTATTTGTATTATATAGCCTTGAATTCCTGCACATCCACAGAAACATGCGAGTATTATTCCATATGTACTCATGTCCCTTTGTCGGGGGTGCTGCATCTTTATTATATATACATATATTGATATCCAGGGGGTGTGGATTCTCATTAGTAATCCCTCATCTCTCTTCTATTTTTGTGAGCCCCATTCATTGCTTGAGGCATTTTTGTTCATAGTACAAACTCACGTATTTTTTTAGGGTATAGTCAAGGTCTTTTCTAGATAATTCATTTATCCATGATAGTCAAAGGATTTATAGACATATAGTTATCATGTCATGTTTCATTTTGGTCATTTCAAATATAGCCTCACATGACTTTATCAATATGGTTATTTTTGGATTTATGATTTCACATCTATTGAAAGCTCAAATGCTTTACCAAATGTATTCTCTTCCATAATTATGTATGTATCTTAATTATGAATGAATGTAAGGTTTGTCCACTCAGTCAAAGTGAAGGCACCGAGTGTTGATTCATCCCACCAAGGATTTGAAGCGTGATGAACATGGTATCAGAGCACTGGGGTCATGTGCCTTAGGGAGTCTATAGAGTCGTATCTAGTAGTCTTTTTTATCAATGTGTTGTCGACCACATCCATAAGGGGGAGGCTACACGTACATTTAAGGGTCGTTTGGTAGAGGGCATTAGAAAAAATAATGCATGCATTAGCTTTGTGTATTACTAGTACCTTGTTTGGTGCACTTTTTCAACCTATGTATAACTAAGGTGTGTATAACTAATATACATGAAAATCCATGGTATTAATAATATAATGGGTTCTAATGCACGTATTAGCATGCTTAAAAATAAAATTGCCCCTCAAAAGTTTTTACCATCTTTTCGCCATATTTGTGGAGGGTAAATTTGTAAGAAAATATTATATTTATAAAAAATATGCAATGCATGCTATTTTTAGTACACTAATCCAAACACTGCATAAGAAAAATCTTAGCATGGCTAATATAAGCTTTACTAATGCAAACATTACTGATACACCATATTTTGCACTATTCTTATAAATCCTACCAAATGACCCCTTCAGAAGTTACCCTTTCTCTCAATATTTTAGATTATGCGATAGAGTTTAACCTTAAGAATTGTGTCTAATCCATGTGGTGTTCCCATTGATAGAAAATGCCGCCAAAGACCAAAGCGAGCCAAAGGGATAATGCCACTCCCAATATGGCATCCAGTAAAGTTTCCAATGCTAGGGGGTCCAATCGAGGGATCAAAATTGGCCACCAACTCAGGCAACTCAAGCCCCACATTCCCTAAGGGTAGTGGAGCCTACGGGAGCTCTCATGCTATTTTCACCACCACCGAGGAGATTTATCTAAATCCTCACCCAGATTGTGGTGTCTTAAGCTCAACATGCCATCGAGATGGAAGGACCCTCTAGGTTATGCATGCCATCAAGAAGATCCCAAGAATTTTATTAATGAGGTACAAAAGACCCTTTAGGTTATGCATGCCATTGAGACGGAAGTCGTTGATCTATCTTCCTATCGGTTGAGAGATCTTGTTGCTACTTGGTAGGAAATACGAGAAGAATCCCGTGGGGAAAATGCTACTCTCGTGATTTAGGGTGAATTCACCAAAGCTTTGATCAACAACTATTTTCCTATTAAGACAAGAGAGGCCTGTACAATTTGAAGTCCACCCAACTCTTCAAGTATGCTCCCTACATTGTGTCCAACATAGGAGCTAGAGCTGACCAGTTTGTGCAAGGCCTTAGGGGCCATTTTATCATCGAGTCCTTCACAAGCGTCGTGAACTCTAATATTACATTTGCCAAGATTTGGAGTTTGCGCAATTGATTGAAGAGAGAAAGAAAAGGAACAAGATGAAGCGAGATTAAATCAAGAAAGCTTGGTCTATAGACAACTTTGGAGGTTGCCATGGTAGGCAATGGTAGTAGAGGATTGTTCGGTAAGGAATCATTTAGAACTACTTATTAAGTTGCTCAATATTCATTCAATGAACAATCATCGAGACCCAACCAGAGTCTGAGGCCAACCTAGGATGAGCGAGAGTTGTAGGGCACCTACTCCACAAATTCAGAGTAGTGTGGGCCCAAGGGCACAAGAATAGACCGCTTGTAGTCAGTGCGGGGAGGGGAAATGGGAGTTTGCCACTTCAATTCAGATGTATATTATGGGTGTGGTCTTCGGGGTCATATACAAAAGTATTGCCCTTCATCGCGCCAGAGTTTCAGCGGAGGCATGACTCATCCTACCAGTTCAATGGCTACATCGGCAGCATCTCCCCCAGCTCATAGACTCAGGCCCCTGATGAGCTTGATCAACTTGAGGTAGTGTGTTAGGTTTAGAAGGGACACCATCCCATTTTTATGCTATGATAGGTCGACATAAATCAAAGGCATCTCCAAATGTTGTCACAGGTATTTAGAAAGTCCATTCTCATGATGTCTATGCTCTTATAGACCCCGAAACTACCTCATCATATATGATCCCTTTGTTGCTACCAAATTTAGGATAAAGCTGGAACAAATACATGAATTGTTCCTTGTTTCTACCCCACTTGGTGAATCTATTGTGGCCAAATAGATTTACAAGGGTTGTACCATAACAGTACATGGCCGAGGAACCACAACCTATCTTATCGAATTGGAAATAGTTGACTTTGACCTCATTATGGGCATGTATTGGCTATCTTCATGTTATGCACTCTTGATAGCCGTGCCAAAGTCGCGAAGTTCAAATTTCCAAATGAATCGATCTTAGAGTGAATGGGAATGTTTCTATGCTTATAGGTAGGTTTATTTCCTATCCTAATGCCACGAAAATGATCTCCAAAGGGTGAATTTATCATTTAGTTTGTGATGGATACAAATGTCGAGGCATCGACCCTCAGTCTGTGCCTGTTGTGAATGAATTCTGAAAGTTTTTCCCAAAGAGCTCCTCAAAATCGATCTTGATAGGGTGATTGGTTTTGGGATCGACGTCTTTCCATACACGCAACCCATAACGATTTCACCATATAGAGTCGCTCCTACCAAACTGAAAGAGTTAAAGGAGCAGTTACTATTAGAAAAGGGTTTCATTAGATCAAGTGTCACCTTGGGCACACCGGTCTTTTTTGTTAAGAAGAAAGATGTCTCATTGTGGATATGCATAGACTACCGATAACTCAATAAGGTCACTATTAAGAAAAAGTACCTATTATTGAGGATCAATGATTTGTTTGACTAACTACAAGGTGCTAAGTAATTTTCCAAGTTTGATCTATGGTTGGAATATCACCAATTGAAGATAAAGGAATAAGATATTCCGAGAATGACCTTAAGGACTCATTATTAGCGAAGATACAAGTCCAATGTTAAGTGGTTCAATGTTGTGAGGCAAAATTGGTAGGCCATGATCTAGTCCACCAAGCCCTGAAAAAGTCAAAGTCATCAAGGAACGACTTAAAACTGCTCAAAGTCACCAAAATTCTTATACGGATATGCGACATAAGGATCTGGAATTTGAAGAAGATGATTGGATATTTCTGAAAGTTTTGCCAATGAAAGGTGTGATGTCGTTGGGAAAGAAAAGGAAACCAAGTTCTTGGTATATTGGTCCCCACAGGATGTGAGATTCCATGTTGGTAGAACATTCTTATCACACAAGACACCATATGCGAGATTCCATTTCATCCAGCCCCACTCCAATACGATGTGTAACATCATTGCCAATATCTCTATTTCCTTGGATAGAGACCAGAAATACTTGAAACTTCCTTTCTTGGTGATGACTTTGTGTATCAATCTTTACTTCAACATCTTCCACATGAGTTATGTCACTGAACTTATATTCAAAGTAATTTGTCTTAATTCTGCTCAACCTGAACCCTCTACACTTTAGGGTTTGTAACCAAACCACCAACCTATCGTTAACTCCGTTGTGTCTCTCTAATCAACACTATGTCATGTAAATATAGCATACACCATGGCACCTTTTTTGGATATTTCGCATCAGTTCATCCATCACCAATGCAAATAGAAATGGGCCAAAAGTCAATCCCCGGTGCAATTCCATCACGACTGAAGTGATCCGAGTCTCCTAGTCCATTATTCTCACTCAGGTCTTGGCTCTATCATACATGTCTTTAATTTCCCTAAAGTATACAGCAGGCACATATTTAGCCTCCAAACATTTCTATAGAACACCCCTAGGGACTTTGTCGTAAGTTTTTTCCAGGACAATGAAAACGATATATAAGTCCCTCTTCTTCTCCCTATACTACTCCATTGATCTCTTAACGAGATGTATGGCTTCTATAGTCGAACGCCCCGACATGAATCCAAATTAGTTCTCGGTGATAGACATACCCCTCATCCTCATCTCCACCACCCACTCCCAAACTTTCATAGTGGATTAGTAGCTTAATACCCCTATAATTGTTGCAACTCTGAATATCACCCTTGTTGTTATATAACAGAATCATTGTACTCCACCTCCATTCTTCGAGCATTTTCGACATCCTAAAAGTAACGTTAATCAACCTAGTTAACCATTCCATACCTGTCGTACCCACGCTCTTTTAATATCCCACAGGGATCTTATCCGGCCCGATCGCCCTCCCTCTCTTGTACTAGAAATAATCTCCTTAACCTTCTCAAACTTAATACCCCTACAATACCCAAAATTTTGATGACTCTCAGAGTGCACTAAGTAGGCGTTTGGCCATGAGCATTTCTCACTTTTTTCTGAAAAATTATTTCACTTTTTCCCGAAAATAGTGTTTGGCCATAAAAATTTCAAATACAACTCCGAATTTGTATTTGGAAAAGTGAAAACACCTGGTGTTTTCAGTTTTTTCCAACTCACTTTTTTCACTTTTTAATTTTTTTTTGAAAAAATCCTAAATTTTTTATTTTCATAAAATAACCTCATTTAAATTATATTTCATTTTTAAATCATATTTTATGTTTTTTTAAATATATATTTAAGATCTAGATAATTATTGCAAAAGTTATAGCCAAACACAACTCCAACTCCAACTCCAACTTTGAAAATTCCAAAAAAGTGAATTTTTTTTGGTTGTCATGGCCAAACGGCACCTAAATCACCCAACACAATTTTCATGCCCCCCTCTTCATTCAAGAGTTTATGGAAATACCTAATGTGAGCCTCTACCATCAATAGTTTGCCTTGCTCTTTTTTAATGCACTTCACTTGGTCCAGGTCTCGAACCCTTCTCTCTCTCATTTTGGCTAGCCTATACAACTTCTTATCCTACCCTTTTCATGAAATTCTTCATACAAACATTCAAACGCTACCATTT
Organism: Jaltomata sinuosa; assembly: GCA_003996215.1. Taxonomy (NCBI): domain Eukaryota; kingdom Viridiplantae; phylum Streptophyta; class Magnoliopsida; order Solanales; family Solanaceae; genus Jaltomata; species Jaltomata sinuosa. Next base: position 30,066 of record QJPP01005117.1, read on the forward strand.
TAGCCGTTGTAACTGCTAACTTTGCTTACTTCTTCATTGCCTCATATCTCTCCCTATTTTTCCTCTTTTCCTCCTCATCTCTGCTCTCCACCAACTCCATATAAGCAACCTTCTTGTCTTCCACTTTCCCTTGGACCGCTCCACTCCAACATCAATCCCTTTAATGTCCACCAACGTTACCCTCGAGACTCCCAACACCTCTCTAGCTACTTCCATAATACAATAAGATGTCCTAACCAACATACTGCTAGAATCCCCACTACTCCCCCAAGTCGTCATCGCCATTAACTTTTCCCCCATCTCCTAAGCTTTCGCAGTGCATGTTTTGTAGAGCCCCTTGTCCTCACGTCCACTCCCAAGGATCCCCCCGTCCTCAAGCCACCCCACTTGATCCTCGATAGATTATACAAGGCCCTCTTCTTCCTCTTAATCTCTAAATCCATCGTCAAGAGCTTAAGTTAAGTTGTAAAGTACTCACTCGGGATAACCTTGCAAACTTTGCATAAACTTCTATCGCACTTCCTAAAGAATAAAGTCTTAGCCACTAAACTATGGAAGGTCACTAAGTGATCCTCCTTTGGGAAACTCGAATTAGCTATCACCAAATCAAAAACTTCCGCGAAGTCCAAAAACGAAACTCTCCCTTTGTTTCAATCTCCAAAATAAAAACAGTTATAAACATCATCATAACGCCTTAAAGCTTTCCTGATGTGGCCAGTGTATTCTCTTCATATGAATAGCTTTTCGGTGTGTGGGATACCCCTCACAACCTCATCCAAATCCTCCCAACCCCACTTTTTATCCTCCTCATTTATGTCTGCTTATGGTGCATATCCACTAATCACGTTCAATAAGTCCTCTAATGACTAGCTTAATCACCATCATCCTTTCTTTCACCCTCCTAACCTCAACCACTAGCTTCCCGAGTGCACTATCTACTATTACGCCTACTTCTTTCCTATTTCTGGAGCCTCCTAAGTATCATAGTTTAAACCCATCTTCATCTCTAGCCCAAGTGATAACGCCCAAACTACACCTCAAATTAACGAAGCGTAAGCGGTCGTAGTCAAATATAGAACCCAACTAGGTTGGGGTCGAATCCCACAGAGAATATGGTGAGAATTAAGTCGTCAGTGAAGTATGTGACTAATAGTCAATAATTTCCGGTAACAAGGGGGGTTTGTGTAATCAACTTGTAAACAAAACAAACAATAAACGTATGCGAGATAATCAGTAGGAGAGCGAACTAGGGAAGTGTTTACCATGGCGTTGGTAACAATGTCGATTCTAGGCTTAACCGGGTTCTTTCTATATGTGTGTCACGATGTGATTGTATTAATGGTATCGTCTAAACGTCTCTCGACCAAATAAACGAATTTCCTTTTCTCTTCTCTCGATCTCAAAAAGGTGTGCTTTTAGATTTCAATCCTAAACATCAAGTAGATTAATCTAGTTACAGCATCAATCATTATACGAGAGTTAGTAGTCTCGAATCCTTGTTGTTAATCAAGTTTCCAGGTTTTAATCTCTTTACTCAAGCAAATTAAACCTAGGCATGTTCTAATGTTTGCAACCACTAGAAAACGTTACATAACGAATGATTAACAACGTGACAACATACATATTGAGCCCGTCGCTACCCAGAATCTATATCGCTACCTTAGCCATGGCTCCCACAACCCTAGTTGTGGGAGGTTTAGTTAATCATGCTTGTAGAAGAATAGAAGAAAGTTATATTCATCATAAAGAGAAAAGATTCTTACAATATAATGAGAACAAACTTCACTAATTCAAGAACAAGAACCAAGATCCCAAGAACGATCAAGAACACGAATTCAAGAAGAGGAAAACGTGTTTCTTGATCTCCAAGTCGATTAAAATTCCTAAAAACTATTGAGTAATGTATGTAAAAACTATTGGAAAAGCTTGGTAATGAATAATAAAGAAATAAACCTAACATAGGGTATTTATAGGAGTCTAGGAAACCAATCCCAAAAACGCTCGGATTCCGCGTCGCGGACTGCCCAGGTGTGACGGCCAGGCTGACGGACCGTCACTGGCTTGACGGACCGTCGCCTGAGCCGTCATCCTTAGGCAGTGGTGCTGCCTTGGTGTGACGGTTTGGGTGACGGACCGTCACACCCTTGACGGACCGTCACCTGAACCGTCACTCTTATCCAGAATGCTCTTTTTTGCGTATTTCCTTCCGTTTCCATGTTTGTCTCCATTTCCTGAAAATACAACATAAAAACATCAAAAACGACGACGGTTGCTTGAAAACGTACGATTGTTCTTAGTTAAAAGGAGTCGAAAGTGCCGTAAAATGGCGGCACATCAACACCCTCAACTTAAAACGTTCGCTTGTCCTCAAGCAACATGACATAAACAAAAAAAACAATACGACGACTCAACTAAGAAAACAAACTCGTGTCTCTAGCAACTCATGGTCATTCACCATCTTGTTCAATTAAATCAAGCTCCCTCGTAGCACACGAATGTATGAAACACTCACTTGCAAGGATCCAAACATGTCATTCCGATATGATAGAACATTCTACATGCACACGCGCAGCTATCCTAACAATCAATAGACAATACAGACATCTTGGTGCCCTCACCACAAAGAAATCCCACACACAAGATTTGGGACTAGGTAGCGCTCACACTCACAAACGATTTCAAACAATGCACATGCGATACCATAGGCTTGCCCTTACTATTCTATTTCAGTTCTTCAGAAAGCCGCTCAGGATCACTACAGGACTTGTTTTGGCTTGTAATGAGGCTTCAGGTGCAGGTAGGATACATTTAGGGGTTAGTGACTAAGCCCTCCTTGGAACCACCGACGTCTTCTTACCACATAACTTTACGTTTTCCATCCTTATTCACCTTTATATTTCCTTCTTTCTAGCTACAGGTGCGGCCTCTTTATTTTGATAATTCTTTTTATTACTTTTTCGATCTTTTTCATCTCCTTTTTTTTTCTTTTATTAGGCACACACCCGAATTTTCATTCTATTCACAACCAATCTTCACTATCCTCTTTTTCTTATCATTCACCTCTATAGTAGCCATCCTCAACTTAGGCTGATTGTCTGGGTTGAGGTGCACAATGTCCATGGAAGGACCAGGGCCAAAACAGGGTTTACCTCTATAGTAGCCACCCTCAACTTAGGCTGATTGCCTGCGTTGAGGTGCACGATGTCCAAGGAAGGACCAGGGCCAAAATAGGGATTCAAAGTTAAACAGGAATGGTGACAGGTTATCGAAAGAACAAGGTCAATCATGGCTCAAACAGGGATCAAAGGGATTATTTGCGTTTGGACGGTCTTATAGGTTAAGTGGACTGCACACAAAAAGGGCATGTGATCCTTTCCTAAGCAACCAAACTTCAAACTTAACAAGATAGACCGGGCAAGTTCTAGATGCATGCACAGAGTAAGAATTGATAACAATAATCTCACACACACTTGGCACCAAGAAACTATATCGCTACCAACTATCAAACAACCGCTCGGCTTAAGCATACTCATTCTAATCATAATCACACAATGACATTCAAGGATCCAGACAGTCAATCGTTTCAACATAAGTACAAAACCAGAAATTTTTTAAAGGGGCCTCGTTTTAGTCAAGAAAAACGCCATGCTCATCACTATAGACACTAAAAAAAAAAAATTTTAAAATAACAACCTAAACATGCCGGTTCTACTAGATAGCACACCGGAGGGAAAAGAAACACGGCAACAAAAACCCTCGGTGGTGACTCACAGGTTTCCCCACACCCTCAACTTAGACTCATGCATTGTCCCCAATGCATACATACGAAAGCTAAAAACTGTGAGAATTAGGAATACCTGTGAAGTCGATATGACTCAGATTCTGGAATGATGTTGGAGACCGCCAGGGTCTCCAAAACAGGAGAACTCGATGGAGTGTGTGCACGCGACAACCTCATGTTGCGTTTCAGCTTCTTCCTTCATTGGCTCCGCAGCTAGTCGCAACAACTTCTTCGCTCTTTCTTTGCAGATTCTCTTGCGGTGTTTTCATTTTCTTGATTTATTTTCACCGCTTTCTTTCACCTGCTCGTTCTTTTGCGATCGCGACTTTACTCTCATAACAGCTCGGGTTTCAACACAACCCTTCTCTTCAAGATACACATCCGCAGGGACTTCCTCAATAGCATTGATGACCACGACCACCCTCATCTCACTTGGTTGCTTCATCAATTTGGACACATCGAACTTGACCACTTCATTGTTTAATCGGAAGGTCAGTTCGTTTCTCTCCATGTCGACCAATGCTCTTGCTGTGGCTAGCAATGGTCGTCCCAAGATTATGGGAACTTGAAAATCCACTTCGCAATCCAAGATCACAAAGTCGGCCGGGAATATAAGCTTACCGATCTTTACTAGCACATCAGACAATATTCCCACAGGTCTCTTCACTGAGCGGTCAGCCATCATCACTCTTGTGGACGTTGGTTTAGGAGCTCCCAAACCCAGTTGTTTATAGACGGCTAGCGGCATCAAGTTGATGCTAGCACCCAGATCACACAAGGCTTTCCCGAAGTTGAGCTTCCCAACAGTGCAGGGGACAGTAAACGCGCCTGGATCATCCTTTTTTTCGACTAACGATCTAGATGAAATAGCGCTGCAGTGGTGGAGGTTGTCTTCCGGTTCAAAACTTACCGACCTCTTCTTTGTAATCAAGTCCTTCATGAACTTGGCATAACCGGGCATTTGTTCCAGCGCTTCCACCAATGGTATGTTTATTGAAATCTGCTTCAGCATGGTCATGAAGTTCAGGAACTTACCATCGTCAGCTTTCTTCTTCAAACGCTGTGGGAAAGGAGGTGGTGGCCGAGGCATCATAGTTGGAGGCTTTTCAGCTTCCTTGCTTTTATCTGCGGGCTTTTGAGTTTCCTCCTCTACCGCCTCTTCATCATCTATAACATTACCTTGAGTCTGAATTACCGGATATGATTCCGGTAACGTTTTGCCACTTCTAGTCGTGATCGCCATACAGCTCGCGTCATTCCTCGGGTGAATCGTGTCACTCGGTAAGGTACCTGTCTTCCTTTGGTTCAGAGATGCCGAGATTTGCCCCACTTGCTGCTCTAACTGTTTGATAGAGGTGGAATGTGAATCCACCAACTGACTCAATGTTGACAACTCAGACCTCATCTCCTTTACCCCAGAGTCAGTCGATTCCACCTTTAGCAGCATCTTTGCCATCATGCTCTCCAATTTCGACGTCCCTGTCTCAGTGCTAGCTCTATCCCGATTACTAGGTGGTACATACAACCCACCTCTATCGGTGTTATTCCTCCAGTTACCTTAATCGCGATTGTAGCCAGCTTTCTCATAGTAGTTGTCCTTCTGATAGGTCCGACCTTGGTTTCCTTGGCCATTGGCCTGGAAACCCCCCAAGTAATTCGCCTCCTCAGTCTCCAACTCTGATGCTCTACCTTGGGAACCCACCGCTTGTACCTTCTCCATACCTCCTGAGAACAAGTGCTTGGTCAGTAGGTCCAACTGCGTTTTCAGATGCGCCATGTCTTGGACGCGCTCCTCCTCTTTTCTGCGATGCTCAGCTGACACACCAACTACATACGTACTAGCTGCTACCTCTGAATCTCGTGTATGCCAGACCCTATTTGTTTTGGTGAGCCTGTCCAAAGTAGTTGTAGCCTCAACAAAAGTGAGACCCATGAATGCACCACCTGCTGCGTTGTCTAACGTCGGCTTGGTAGCCGAATTCAATGCCCGGTAGAACGTCTGCATCAAAAAGTCATCGGTCAACTGATGGTTCGGGCATTGTGTTATCTTCTTTTTGAATCGCAACCAAGTCTCGTGCAATGCTTCGTCTGGTTGCTGCCTGAAGTTGCTAATCTCGTTCCTCAACTGTATCATCCGAGAGGGAGGAAAGAACCTTTCTAGGAAAGCTCCTCTCAACTCTCCCCAAGTTGCGATAGAGTCGGGGGTCAGCTCTGTCAACCACAACGCTGCCTCATCAGACAGAGACAACGGAAACAACCTGAGCCTGATCGCTGTCTGACTCACGCCCGGCAGTTCGAACGACTTGCATATGCCCACGAAGTTCATCAAGTGCCAGTTTGGATCGTCACCAGCTACTCCACGGAACACTCCTCTCAAGTTCAACAACTGAATCATCGTGCTAGTGATGTTGAACTTGGCCCCGGGCGCTAGCGGAGGAAGAACAATGGCGCCCGTAGCGCCAACTCCATCCAAGTCTATATCTTCATCATTCAACATAGCATCGTCCTGCAGACCTCCAGCATTAAGATTTTGTTGGGCCTGCAGTTCTGCAGCGAGCCTTGCTGCCTCTTGTTGTACGGCCATATTCTGCCTTAACGTTCTAGCAAGCTCGGGATCGTAAGGTAATGTTGATTCACCCGAGCGCCATGTACTTGGCATGCACAACTCTGTACCCTGTCAACAGCAAAAATAACAAACAAAAATAAAAGTAGGAAAGTATGACTAAGAGTCAAATAAACACACCAGACTTAATAAACAACCGTATTCCCTGGCAACGGCGCCACTTTTTGATAACGCCCAAACTACACCTCAAATTAACGAAGCGTAAGCGGTCGTAGTCAAATATAGAACTCAACTAGGTTGGGGTCGAATCCCACAGAGAATATGGTGAGAATTAAGTCGTTAGTGAAGTATGTGACTAATAGTCAATAATTTCCGGTAACAAGGGGGGTTTGTGTAATCAACTTGTAAACAAAACAAACAATAAACGTATGCGAGATAATCAGTAGGAGAGCGAACTAGGGAAGTGTTTACCATGGCGTTGGTAACAATGTCGATTCTAGGCTTAACCGGGTTCTTTCTATATGTGTGTCACGATGTGATTGTATTAATGGTATCGTCTAAACGTCTCTCGACCAAATAAACGAATTTCCTTTTCTCTTCTCTCGATCTCAAAAAGGTGTGCTTTTAGATTTCAATCCTAAACATCAAGTAGATTAATCTAGTTACAACATCAATCATTATACGAGAGTTAGTAGTCTCGAATCCTTGTTGTTAATCAAGTTTTCAGGTTTTAATCTCTTTACTCAAGCAAATTAAACCTAGGCATGTTCTAATGTTTGCAACCACTAGAAAACGTTACATAACGAATGATTAACAACGTGACAACATACATATTGAGCCCGTCGCTACCCGAAATCTATATCGCTACCTTAGCCATGGATCCCACAACCCTAGTTGTGGGAGGTTTAGTTAATCATGCTTGTAGAAGAATAGAAGAAAGTTATATTCATCATAAAGAGAAAAGATTCTTACAATATAATGAGAACAAACTTCACTAATTCAAGAACAAGAACCAAGATCCCAAGAACGATCAAGAACACGAATTCAAGAAGAGGAAAACGTGTTTCTTGATCTCCAAGTCGATTAAAATTCCTAAAAACTATTGAGTAATGTATGTAAAAACTATTGGAAAAGCTTGGTAATGAATAATAAAGAAATAAACCTAACATGGGGTATTTATAGGAGTCTAGGAAACCAATCCCAAAAATGCTCGGATTCCGCGTCGCGGACTGCCCAGGTGTGACGGCCAGGCTGACGGACCGTCACTGGCTTGACGAACCGTCGCCTGAGCCGTCATCCTTAGGCAGTGGTGCCTCCTTGGTGTGACGGTTTGGGTGACGGACCGTCACACCCTTGACGGACCGTCACCTGAACCGTCACTCTTATCCAGAATGCTCTTTTTTGCGTATTTCCTTCCGTTTCCATGTTTGTCTCCATTTCCTGAAAATACAACATAAAAACATCAAAAACGACGACGGTTGCTTGAAAACGTACGATTGTTCTTAGTTAAAAGGAGTCGAAAGTGCCGTAAAATGGCGGCACATCACGCCCAAACTACACCTCTAATTAAAGAAGCGTAAGCGGTCGTAGTCAAATATAGAACCCAACTAGGTTGGGGTCGAATCCCACAGAGAATATGGTGAAGATTAAGCCTTTAGTGAAGTATGTGACTAGTCGTCAATAATTTCCGGTAACAAGGGGGGTTTGTGTAATCAACTTGTAAACAAACCAAACAATAAACGTATGCGAGATAATTAGTAGGAGAGCAAACTAGGGAAGTGTTTACCATGGCGTTGGTAACAATGTCGATTCTAGGCTTAACCGGGTTCTTTCTATATGTGTGTCACGATGTGATTGTATTAATGGTATCGTCTAAACGTCTCTCGACCAAATAAACGAATTTCCTTTTCTCTTCTCTCGATCTCAAAAAGGTGTGCTTTTAGATTTCAATCCTAAACATCAAGTAGATTAATCTAGTTACAGCATCAATCATTATACGAGAGTTAGTAGTCTCGAATCCTTGTTGTTAATCAAGTTTCCAGGTTTTAATCTCTTTACTCAAGCAAATTAAACCTAGGCATGTTCTAATGTTTGCAACCACTAGAAAACGTTACATAACGAATGATTAACAACGTGACAACATACATATTGAGCCCGTCGCTACCCGGAATCTATATCGCTACCTTAGCCATGGCTCCCACAACCCTAGTTGTGGGAGGTTTAGTTAATCATGCTTGTAGAAGAATAGAAGAAAGTTATATTCATCATAAAGAGAAAAGATTCTTACAATATAATGAGAACAAACTTCACTAATTCAAGAACAAGAACCAAGATCCCAAGAACGATCAAGAACACGAATTCAAGAAGAGGAAAACGTGTTTCTTGATCTCCAAGTCGATTAAAATTCCTAAAAACTATTGAGTAATGTATGTAAAAACTATTGGAAAAGCTTGGTAATGAATAATAAAGAACTAAACCTAACATAGGGTATTTATAGGAGTCTAGGAAACCAATCCCAAAAATGCTCGGATTCCGTGTCGCGGACTGCCCAGGTGTGACGGCCAGGCTGACGGACCGTCACTGGCTTGACGGACCGTCGCCTGAGCCGTCATCCTTAGGCAGTGGTGCTGCCTTGGTGTGACGGTTTGGGTGACGGACCGTCACACCCTTGACGGACCGTCACCTGAACCGTCACTCTTATCCAGAATGCTCTTTTTTGCGTATTTCCTTCCGTTTCCATGTTTGTCTCCATTTCCTAAAATACAACATAAAAACATCAAAAACAACGACGGTTGCTTGAAAACGTACGATTGTTCTTAGTTAAAAGGAGTCGAAAGTGCCGTAAAATGGCGGCACATCACGCCCAAACTACACCTCTAATTAAAGAAGCGTAAGCGGTCGTAGTCAAATATAGAACCCAACTAGGTTGGGGTCGAATCCCACAGAGAATATGGTGAAGATTAAGCCTTTAGTGAAGTATGTGACTAGTCGTCAATAATTTCCGGTAACAAGGGGGGTTTGTGTAATCAACTTGTAAACAAACCAAACAATAAACGTATGCGAGATAATTAGTAGGAGAGCAAACTAGGGAAGTGTTTACCATGGCGTTGGTAACAATGTCGATTCTAGGCTTAACCGGGTTCTTTCTATATGTGTGTCACGATGTGATTGTATTAATGGTATCGTCTAAACGTCTCTCGACCAAATAAACGAATTTCCTTTTCTCTTCTCTCGATCTCAAAAAGGCGTGCTTTTAGATTTCAATCCTAAACATCAAGTAGATTAATCTAGTTACAGCATCAATCATTAAACGAGAGTTAGTAGTCTCGAATCCTTGTTGTTAATCAAGTTTCCAGGTTTTAATCTCTTTACTCAAGCAAATTAAACCTAGGCATGTTCTAATGTTTGCAACCACTAGAAAACGTTACATAACGAATGATTAACAACGTGACAACATACATATTGAGCCCGTCGCTACCCAGAATCTATATCGCTACCTTAGCCATGGCTCCCACAACCCTAGTTGTGGGAGGTTTAGTTAATCATGCTTGTAGAAGAATAGAAGAAAGTTATATTCATCATAAAGAGAAAAGATTCTTACAATATAATGAGAACAAACTTCACTAATTCAAGAACAAGAACCAAGATCCCAAGAACGATCAAGAACACGAATTCAAGAAGAGGAAAACGTGTTTCTTGATCTCCAAGTCGATTAAAATTCCTAAAAACTATTGAGTAATGTATGTAAAAACTATTGGAAAAGCTTGGTAATGAATAATAAAGAAATAAACCTAACATAGGGTATTTATAGGAGTCTAGGAAACCAATCCCAAAAACGCTCGGATTCCGCGTCGCGGACTGCCCAGGTGTGACGGCCAGGCTGACGGACCGTCACTGGCTTGACGGACCGTCGCCTGAGCCGTCATCCTTAGGTAGTGGTGCTGCCTTGGTGTGACGGTTTGGGTGACGGACCGTCACACCCTTGACGGACCGTCACCTGAACCGTCACTCTTATCCAGAATGCTCTTTTTTGCGTATTTCCTTCTGTTTCCATGTTTGTCTCCATTTCCTGAAAATACAACATAAAAACATCAAAAACGACGACGGCTGCTTGAAAACGTACGATTGTTCTTAGTTAAAAGGAGTCGAAAGTGCCGTAAAATGGCGGCACATCACCAAGTACCCACCCATTTAGTCTCCTGGACATAAGCTATGTTTTTCTTCCTCTTCTTGAGCCTTTAAGTGTGTCTTTATTAGGTATTATCCTACATAGTAAGGGTACAAATGTTATCATCCTTCCTCCACAATATTCTTTGTCAGCATGGATGTTACCTTTTGAGGGTCTAAGCCTTATTTTGGTATTACACCATCACATCTTTAGGGGAAAGCAATAACGAGTAAGAGATGATTTACCCTAATTCCACCGTTGAAACCACTACCATAGAGGACAGTGAAGTTGGAGAAAGAATGCAGGGGGGACTGTTGGGCATCTGGATAGACCTAATTTAATAACATACTAAAAAAATAGAGCAAAATAAACAATTATGCCATCTGCAGAAGTTGAGTCCTCTTCTACTAGTGAGTTATCCCCATTTCCTAAAGTTAATGGATTAGTGATTTCCTAGCTTAATTATACGAGTAGATTGATTTTAGAATATTGTAACCAATTGTGTAACTAATCGTTATTCCTTAGTCATAAGATTCATTGTGTACTCATTCTCATGAGATGTAAATCATCAAGAAATACAAAGAAAATTATCCTTTTTAAAATTTTCATGGTATCAGAATCGTGGTTGTCTTTTAGGCGAATTACCTCCCTTTGCAACATTGTTGTTCCTTAGGTTGGAGTTTTTCTTCCTCTTTCTTAATTGTTTTCCCATAACATCCTTTGTCCGAAGCAAGTTTGCCACCATCCGTCGGTCCTACACACAAACTAGCATCACTAGGAGGCTTATATTTGTTGGGTGACCCAACCCATAAAAACAACGGTAGGAAAGCATCCCACACGCCACCACGCATCACCATAAGTGTCAGACCTATGACATCACGCGTTGGCATATACGACCATTTATGAGCATTTTCCAACTATTTTTTCTTATGTGGGCCTCATCACCTTCATTTGAGCCTATTTATCCAGTCTCGGGGTAGCAAATCAAGTAGTAATTTTTCGATGAGATTTTCCAATGAGTTCCAATCATTGAATCTATCTCTGACAAGCTATTTCTATATCTTTGAATATTTTTATTCGGTTTTTGACACTAAGGATTGTCACTTGTTCCAACTATAGGCGATACAAAAACAATAAATAATAACTTTATGTCTCAAATCAAGGATGTAAAATTAGATGATGTTGGTATATATCTTGCTTGTTGGAGATCTTGCTTGCTTTTTATTTAATCTAGAAAGTTCTTGAGTATATTAGTGAAGAAAAGAAAGCACCTATTGTGGCTAACCCAAACTATGGTCAACTGGTTTCTGATAATTCCCTTGTTACAATATGGCTCTTTTGAAGACTATGCACCCTTGAATCTCCAAGCAATATTTATTGCTTGATAGTGCTAAAAAGGTCGAGAATTTAACTACGCGCACTTGCTCTTGCAAGGGAAATGATGCTTACATTTTTTAAATTCGAAAAAAATTCATGCCACTAAGCAAGAGGAGTTGACGATTACTGATTATTATTTCTAACCGAGTGGATTGTGGAAGGAGATTGACTACTATTAGAATCTACAAGCAAAATGTACCGATGATGCAGTTCTCTCTCAACAGATGGTTGAAAAGAAAAAGGTATATGATTTTCTTGTCGGTTTGAACCAAGAGTATGATCAGATCAGGGTTCAAGTTCTCGATAAAATTCTTTTTCCTTCTCTTGAGTGCATACTCCTATGTTCAATATGAAGAAAACATATGAGGGCTCATGCTTTATTCAACATATATCGAGAAATTTGGGTTAATTATGTCTCATAAGAAACCAAGGGGAAAGGATAATTATTTTGATAAAGATCAAATGCACTGTAATTATTGTTGAGAGCCACGACATACAAAAGAGAGATTCTGAAAACTACATGGTAGATACTAGAAGTCATGAAGGAAAGCATGCAGGACCATCAAGGATTCAAGCTAATATTTGCTGAAAATGTGGAGACATCTAGGGAAACTACTTTTGGAGACGCTGTCTTTGGATGAAGTTCAACATGTTCATTGTCGCATGAACAAACTTGATTCTTCTAATGTTGCTAGTTCCAAGTATGTGCAATCAAGTACTGCTTTTAATGCTCACCTTAATTCTTAAATTATTGATCCTGGTGCGAATAGACACATGACAAGCTCCTCTAAAGCTTTTTTGAACTACTCTCCTAGTCTGAAAAGAGATTTTGTTATAATAGACAATCGCTCCCTAACTCCCGTCTCAAGAATAGGTTTTGTTGTATGTACCCCTGATATTACATTATCATCCACTCTCCATGTACATGAGTTCTCTGTTAACTTATTATCAATTAGCTCTATCATCAAAGAACTAACTGTAGTATCAAGTTCTTCCCTAATCATTGTGTTTTTCAAAACCTTCAAACAAGGAAAAGAATTGGAAGCGGTAGATTGCATGATGGCTTATATATGATTTCATTATTTTGAAATCAAACCTCATAGTTAGATCTCATTGTTTAAGAAAGATAAAAGCCCAAGGGCCCTTCGGCCTATCGTCACTCGTCTGTTCTTTCTTAGGAAAAAATCGAACCACTATTTCTTGATTGATATGTTTTTTTCTACCTTTACAGTTTGTTCTGTAAGTTCACTAGAAACACACCAATACAACTCTAGATATAGTAGTATCTAGTACAATAAAACGATCATCACACGGATATTGAGAAGGATTTAAATTAGATGATTCAATTTCTCAATCTGTTTATTTTATAATTGTGGTATCCAGGCCATTTTGTGTGCACCTCGAGTAATTCCACGAAATATCTATTGTATAGGGTAGAATCGGTACGAATACACATGCCATAGTCTAATAAATAGCTTGAGCGCGTGGACACCACAAATGTCATGGCAAGAGTAACTCCCCGTAGGGATAAGGAAGGTTTCTCCCGTCACCATCAGTGACATGATACAAAATAACAAGCAAGAGACAAATGTGTCAGAAGTGCGGATGAGCCCCTGCAGGACAGAGCCTCAGGAGAATATTAACCACCCCACTAACAAATCAGACAAATAACGTCCTCACATAGGCAAAGATCCTGTAGGACGTTGCTTCTAGAATACAATTGGCTAATGCCTAAGCTTGTACACTCTAAATAGCCACCATTGCTCACTTGTAGATCATCTTCTCCCACACACAGAATCAATACAATACTAGTTACTTGGTCTCTAAGCTTTCATTATTGTTCAATAATTTTCTTAGTTTGCTTAAGTCTCTCTAGTAGCTCAATTTTAGCTCTCGGTAGCTCTTGTGGAGGACCTCGGCTAGCGCTAACTTATTTGTTTTACTTGCTCGTTATTATATTTTTGCTATTATTAGTTTGTCTTAATCATTAAGTATCCTAACCACTAACAAATCAACCCCTAAAGCAAATTGAATCGTAATGCGTGCTCTTGACTCACCAACAAATGCAATTGTACCAAATCCACGGTAAACACCTACCACTTTCCACCGGTAATAAGTATCGTGTAATTATATCCATCAAGACTAGGACAGATAAAAAGAAATCACCTGATAAATTTGTTTCTGCCAAAAATTTAAACTTTACACTTGATAATTCATAACTCAATTTATTGACCATTAAGCCACACTCTCTGTGAGTGTTATTTCTCAATCTTTCTTACTTGCCCTATCAGTTTAAAATCGATCCTATGTATCCACTTCTAACAAGATATATTGGCACATTTTCCCACAATGTAAACAGATACATAATATGCACATGTGAAAGCAATCAAACACATACAAGTTGCGGTACTAAAAGAATTTTGAAAAAATAATAATAAATAAATTTTAAAAAATCATATAAAACGCAATGCAATTACCCAAACACATGGAGTTGCTTACCCTTTAAGTACTCTAGTGCAACACGGTCGAGGGCATCATCACCAAAGTAATAGACCAACAAAACATTGTTCCGGTCGCAGAAGCAACAACCATCACCGATAACACAAGCTCTCGACGATTCATAGATATATGTAACTTTCTCCTGTCGCCATGGCTAATTTTGAGACTCTATTTTGTCTGTTTTCTGAGGATAGTGTATACTTTTAGCCAAAAAAAAAAAAAAAAAAAGGAAAAAGACGATAGCTCTTGGAACTGGCATATGCCGCCGTTCTTATCCATTTTAAGCTCCACTACCCCACACACTGTATATACATACAAAGTCTTGAGTCACGTGATTTGTGAATGCATGACTTTTTTTTTTATTTTTCTTTAGGTATTTGATGTATTAACTGATTAAATCTAAATTTGTATTGAAAAATTTAACAATTAGGACAAAATGTTTTTTAACAAAGCCGATTGACTGTGAGTTCATGATTTTAGTTCCACTACTATTCATATTACTTTATTTGTTTCAATATATTTGACATATTTTGATTTGACACGGAGTTTAAAAAAATAAAGAAGTTTTTTTAATTTTGTGATCTTAAATTAAAGATATGTCTTATATACTCAAATACTATTTAATCTTGTAGTTTTAAACATGTTATGTGACAAGTTG
Source organism: Jaltomata sinuosa (assembly GCA_003996215.1). NCBI lineage: Eukaryota > Viridiplantae > Streptophyta > Magnoliopsida > Solanales > Solanaceae > Jaltomata > Jaltomata sinuosa. The sequence continues at coordinate 45,112 of QJPP01005117.1, forward strand.
AAATTAAAGAGTTATAAAAAGGAAAAGGATAATTCTTTTTTAAACGAACTAAAAAAAAGTAGGTCAAACAAATTGAAACGAAAATTAATTTTTGATGTTTGATAGACCGAAAAACTTTTTTTAGAAATAAATTTATTAAAATGAGAAAAATAATTTTCTTAATAAGAATAAAAAATAAATTTCATAAATGTGTTCTCCCTTTGACCACTTCACCTCCAGTAGCCTGACTCCTTGTGTTACCTAATCTAAAGTTTTTTTCTATATTATGTAAAATTATATTTAGAATAATAATTTTTTATTTATTTATCAAATAATAGAAAATAACTAAAAAAATTACTTATTTTTGCAAATCATATCTTTATAAATAAATAAAAATTATTCATACCAAACACACCTATTTAAAAATCTGAATACTCTCTTTAAAAAGAATTTAAAAAACACTTTGCTGATTAGAATCTTAAGAGTAAATACTCTTATTCCTATATATAGAAGAGCCTAAAAGTAGTTGAAGATTGTCATGGCAGCTTGTCGATATAGGGGCTTTTTCGATATTTCATAAATTATCAATTTTAAGGTCGTTGTACCAAATGGTATATTCAAGTACCTTTCCCTCGTTAGACATACAACCCAACCAACATTTACTTAATTTCCCATATGTCACCTTAGAGTACTTGGCTTGGCTTGTGGGTCCCATTTTACTTTATCTGCAGACTTACCGTCTCTGCATTTACTATATAAACTAGTTATCGACAGTTTGTGCTATGCTCGGGCTCAATATATGTTAGTATTTTTTTATTTCAATTTATATAATATAAATTAAATTTAGAGAATTGATTAAAAAAAATTGTACGATTTTTAAATATCTTAAGTTGTTAATTATTGTGAATTATAATACTTTTTTTTATGTGGCACTGATGAAATTTAGAAATTCACTCTAATTTATTTATATAGTTTTTAGGTATTATAAGTTGTTAGTTATTGTAATTATATTAGTTTTTACGTAATTTTTAATTAATATATGTTACTCTCTCTACTCCAATTTATGCGACATTGATAAAATTTGGAATCAATTAAATCTTTTATGTCTTTTAAATATTTTAAATTATTAATTACTTTGATTTACAATACTTTTTACATTATTTTTAAATAATATTTGTTACTTTCTTTATCCCAATTTATGTGATACTGATAAAATTTTGAGAGTCAATTAATTTTTTTATATCTTTTAAATAGTTTAAATTGTTAATTATTATAATTTATTTTTTAAATTTATAATAAATTTTAAAAAATAAATAAATTAAAATAAAGATCGAATCCATAAATAAATAAGCAGACAATATAAGGAGACATGTTGACGCCCTACTCTTTGCTTCTTTCATTCTTATTAGATAGTAAAAAATACTTATTTGTATTGTCCCCGAGATTTAGCTCAACTTTTCTGAAACATAATCCCATTTAACACATCATTGTCACTTCATCTGTGTAAAATACCTGTTGTTTTAAATTTCAAGGAAAAACTAATTAGTATTTTTAATTTACTCTTCTTAATAATTATTATCGAAGATTATAAATACCTTAATTATAGTATGGAGAGAATGTATAATTAAGATGAATTATATTTTAAGAATAAATAAATACTCTTTTCGTTCCATTTTATGTGACACCCTTTAACTTGACATGATGTTTAAAAAAAAAAAGAAAGACTTTTGAAACTTGCAGTCCAAAATAATCCTTGAATATTTGTGTGATTGTAAATCATTTCATTAAGAGCAAAAGGGAAATGTCAAAGTTAAATTTTTTCTAATTATAATAAGGTGACATTTTTTTTTGGACGGACTAAAAAAGAAAGTCTGTCACATAAAATGAGACGAAGGGAGTAAAAATAATCAAACACCCTTTAGTTAATATTTTCTAAAAGCCGTGTAAATTAAAAAATATGCTAATTTGAGAAGGGAGGGGGGGGGGGGGGGGCGTATCCATTTGCACGTGATAGCACGTGTGATTAATATGGAAACAACAAAAATTGAAGTGTTACGTAAAAAATACTACAAATCACAATACTTAACCACTTAAAATATTTAAAAGACGTAAAAAATTTAGTTGACTCTCCAAATTCTATTATTGTCACATAAATTGAAGCACATGGAGTAACATATATTATTCAAAAATTATGTAGAAAGTATTATAAATCATAATAATTAACAAGTTAAAATCTAAAAAGTATATAAAAAGTTTGAGTGACCCTCCAAATTCCATCAGCTCCACATAAATTGAAACTTAGAGAATACTATATATTATTTGAAAATTATGTAAAAAGTACTATATATCAAAAAACAATTTAAAATATTAAAAACAATACAAAAAAATGAATTAACTCTTCAAATTTCATCTGTATAACATAAATAGAGACAAAAAATAGCATATATGAGTTCATGCTAGCACAAAATTTTGTATCTAGTAAGTATTATAAGAGGGGGTTTGTTGTGCCAAAGTAGGCAACAGGTCAACATGCCTGCTTTGGCACTTCAAGGGTAATTTAGTCATTTGGCAAAATTGGAGCAATTTTATTGGGTGAGAATTAAGGTGCTGTGGTTCTTAAATATTTATGCCGCTTTGACAATCTTACCCTTACATAGGGATAGTTTACGCATGTTAGATTATAGGCCAACTCACAATTTATTATGTCATATGAGTTGTATCAGTCATGACAACAATTCTATCACTTCTGCGTACTATAAATAAATATTTTTTTTTACTTTATTTAAAAAATTTAAATTGTGTTTGACACACTTTTTATTATAAATATTTAAAATTTAAACCTACATTTTTAAAAATATAAAATAAAATTTAAATGGGTTATTTTATAAAAATAAAAAAATTAAGGTAAATTTGGAAAACAAAAATTTATAAAAGTGAAAACAAGGTTGTTTAATTATTTTTCAAATTTCAAATTGTATTTGAAATTTTTGATTTTCAAATAAAGTAAAAAAAAATTCGAAAAATTAAAAAATGTTATCTGCCTTGGAGTTCTGGAGGAGATTCAAGCCGGAGCTCTTGACATTGACAAGGAGATTGCCGAGTCCCAGACCATGATTGACCTTACCAATAGGTTGGCCTTAGAAGGTGAGGGGGAGTTTACTTCCTCTACTGAAGGCAGTCCCGATCAAAACTTCGAGGACTCCATAGCTGAGTAGAGTTTTTTGAAGGGATTTCTACCCATTTATTATTTTTGTTTGAATCACTCGTGTGCCTCGAGGATTGCTTTTGATACTTTTGAGGGTGTTCCTTTGTATTCGTAATAATTTTTTTTATAATAAAATGAATGGACTCATCTTTCCCTAGCTCCTTCTCCCTTTAGTTAAATGAGTATAGGCGGGAAATTGAGAGGATAAAGGAGGGAAGTTGAGATGACCCCTTTTTGCTTGGGGTTTGAACCGTCAAATCGGCTAAGAGGGTGGGCCAATTTTGATGCCTCAGTTTTCGAGAATTGTTGCTTCAAATTATGTTTGGATTAGACATACCAGCTATGTGGAACCCATCCAGGACCTTCTACTTTGCATGCATTGATTACAGTTTGTACTATAAGTAGCAGCCTTTCAGGCCTGTCATTTCACTTCATCCGGGGCCTTCTTTCTCCAGTGTTAGGAGAAAGAGAGAGAAAAGAAAAAAGAAAAACCACTTTTTCGTGGCACCATCTTCTTATTTTCTTTTATGATAGGACTTTGAACTGAATTTTTCCTACAGTTTTTTCCTTATCCTTGTCTTTGATCCCAGTTTGCAACTTTGGGTGGTTGTTCCGTTGAGATTGCTAACAAGGGAAACATAAAAATTATGTATGAGGCAAAGGGTTTGAATGATAAGAGGAGACTCTCCCCTCTTCGGCATCTTTGGAGCTTGAGCCCGACAGGTCTGTCAAAGCAACTCTTTGGGCCGCGATTTGCATCCAAAGTACCTGAGTCCTCGAAAGGGGAGTCCCTTGGTCATGGGTGGTCATTGACAGCATTCAGGGATCCTACTTGAATCGGTTGAGGCCCTCATAGGGATGTGTCTCTATGGGGATTTTCTAGGAATAAGTCCCTCTAGGGTCCATTCGAGATCCTGTTCGCTGATTTTTCCTCATGCAGGTTCTTGATTCCTTCCCCGAGGACCTTTCCCTCAAGTGTCTTCCCAAACTTCTTATGATGAGCTTGGCCCTTCTTAGGTAGTGTGCCCTTTTCAAGGTTGTTCAGGTCGAGGACGATCTCTTAGATCAAGGTCTTGCATAAAGGTATGCCGCTAGATCCTGCTTGATGAAGAGCAACTTCCCTCGCGACCAGGAGTCCTCCTGTAAATGAGGCTGCTTGAGCAAGATGGACGATCATCTTCACAACTGAGCCCACGATCCTCTGCTGTTTGGGTTTGTGTCTGCATTGAGACCCTTTTTTGAGTATAGTTTTGTAGAAGGAATTTATGTAATGCTTCTGATGTACGACTTTGATGCCTTTTCTGTATTTTCTTTTGAGCGACTAAAGCTTCTATATTGTATGAAATTAGTGTACAAAAAATCCTCTTTATTCATGATTTTCATATTTGCGAGACCGTTAAGTCAGATACAAGATTTATAGCATGCTTTTTATCCTAATATCCTCCTGTAAGTCCTTACTGCTACCTCGTTAAAAACCTTGCTAGAAAAAAACCCTTTTTCGGGACAAAAAGCTGGGATGAAGGAAAAAAGGATGTAGCTTATCCTTCGGGGTTTTCGAGCTTAATTTTTCAGCTAATGGATTTTTCTTTCTTTAGGCGCCCTTGAGGGGTCTTCATGCCCCGTGCTGTTGGCATCCGACTAGGACTCCGCCAAGAGGGTTTTCCCTCTTTTGAGGGTGAGATAGTCATTGTCGAAGACCTGTCAAACTACAAAAGGAAAATAGATAGCTAGAGATAAAATGAAAAAAAGGGGGAGAGCGAACCTGACACTTTGTTTGAGACCGTTTAATTTATCATCTTTCGAGGAGTTCCTGGGTTGACTGGCTATTTGCTTGCATCAATGCCTTTTCCGTAATTGTCTTTGGTATGGTCACTTAGAAATTCCCTTAGGTGTCCGTCCTTGAGCAATTCAGCCATCGCCTCTTTTAGATGGCAAAAGTCCCAGGTATCGTTTCCATGTGAGCCATGGAATTCACACCATGCGCTCTTATTTTGAGGATTAAGGCTGGTGCAAATAGTTTCGGGAACTTGGTCCCTTTGATATCCTGGATGGACACAACTAGTTCCCTTGGGTTGATGGTGAAGCCATATTCCAAAAGATTGGGATCACTGTCGATGACATATACCATAGGTTTCTGAGCTTCCTTAGCCTGTAGGCCCCTCCGTTGAAAGTGCCTTCTCTCAGTTCGAGAGGAGACTGAGGAGTGAGGGTCGGTGTGTTGGCTCAAAACTGCTTTTGAATCCTCCACATATGCACGTATCTCCTTTGTAACAAACCTTTTGGGTTACTCAATCGAAGAGCATTCCGAGATGACCTTTCCCCTTGATACCAGGGGTTTTTCTTAGTCTTTGCTTTATTCCAAGGGGCATTGCTTCTGACTCGCCTGCAATCATCTTCAATTTGAACCTTAAACTCGTATCGACTGTGCACTTCAGCCCATATTATTGACTCAAACTCTGTTAGGCTTTCTTTCAGTTTAAACAAATAAAAAATCAAACTCTCAGGGTTCAGTCCCTTCGTGAAAGCTTTCACATCCTACTCGCCTGGCACTATTGGTAGCTGCATCCGCTCCTTCTAGAACCTATCGACAAACTCTCGGAGGAGTTCTATGTCTCCTTGTTCTATCTTTAAGATGTACCTTCTACAAGGGTGCACTTTCAACGCTCTAGCATGAGCTCTAGAAAGCTACTGCCAACATGTTAAAAGATTCAATAGAATTTTTAGGTAAGATAGAATACCAGACCAAGCCCCACCTGAGAGGGTTTTGCTAAACTTTTTGATCATCACCGACTCGGCTTCCTCCATCATCTAATTATTGCCATTTACCGCTATCATGAAGAACAACATATGTTCTTGAGGATTGATAGTCCTATCATATTTGGCATGTCAGGCATCTTGAACCTTTTCGGGATAGGCTGAATCACCATGCTAGCTTTGTAGGGTCCTTCGTGTATCTCTTTGAGTATGGCCCTTTGACTATGTGGGTAGCTCCCTGGATTTGGCTCATGCGAGTGTGGAGCTCTGTAATCTGTGCCTTAATCTCCTCCTCAACATTTCTACCAAAAAGGCTAGCGTAAGGGCTGAGGTTACAGGTTCACCCCTTGGTTTTCTATCTTTGCACCTTTCAGATCTGTCTTCGAACTCTTCTTTCTCGTCGTCCTCTTCATTCCCCTTGGAGGAGTTTGGAGTTCCTTGGGTTGTACCTCTCTGGAACTCATCCATTAGCTTACCTTAGGCCTCTACTCTTTCCATCAGCTTCATTTGCTCTTCAATAAAGATTTTGAGGATTTGCTGGAGGTCTTTTAGGTCAGCTACCTCTTCGCCAGCTTTGTCCTCCTCGTCGTGGAGATTGCAACCCCTTTTTTGAGCGTTCACTTTTGTGAGATTTATGATGATATGTGGGCTCTTTTCATCACGATGAGTCATTTGACCGCTAGAGTCAGTTGGTCCCGAGGGCTAAGTCTTTGCCACATCAGGAGCAGCTTGCACCCCCTCAATTTGTTCTCTGTCGTTAGCCATTGTCCTAACACAGATCTCCAACAACAAAAAACAAAAATACTAACAAAGAACAAGCAAGATTAAACCTATAGTACTGCTCTATCCCCACGGTGGGTGCCAAACTATTTACCCTAAATTTGGTACAGTTGAATTTGTAGCTGACTCAAGGGCATGCATTACAATTTAACCTCACTTTTGTTATCGATTTGATAGTGGTTAGAGCATTCAAAGATTAAGGAAAGAGGATACTAGTTAAAAGATAATAGAAAGTAAGTAACGTGCACAAACTAAGCTGGTCGGGTCCATTCTCGAGAGCTACCAAAAGCATAATCGCGTCACCAATAGGTTATAAAGAACAAACAAGTAATAGATAGTAATGGAAGCATAGAGACCAAAAAACTAATATTGTATTGATGTTGAATATGAGAAAGAGCGAGTCGATCTGTTTATAAGTGAGTTAGGGTCACTATTTATAATATACAGGTTGAGGCATTAGGCCAACTATGCTCTAGGAGTTCTGCTGATGTAAGGACGCCACCTGTCTGATTTGTTAGTTTGCTCCTGTGGCTCTGCTCTGCAGGTGCTTGCCCGCAATCCTGAAACTCTTGTCTCCTTCTTGTTATTTTGTGCCATGTCATCGATGGTGATGGGAGGAAAATTCTTTGCCTTCGAGACGATGCACTCATCGTGAGGACCACGCGTCCGAACTATTTTCTCGACTACTGCCACATGTCTTCATACCGATTTTACCCCATACACTTTTTCTGTACATACCAAAATTATCATTAGATCTTATGGTCAAAAATATGTGATAATATTTCTATAAATAAATTTCATTAAAACTAATGTATAATTTAAAAATATATAGTTTCAAAATATAAAGTTATAAGAACGTAGCGTGTTTTAAAGATAATTAAATAAGAAATAGATATTGTCATACAAATTAGATAGAAAATTTTTAAATATTTATTTTCTAAACTATGAAATATCTGAATTTATTACCAAAAAAAATATGAAATAAAATTTTCAAGATGATTAATATTTAAAACGGGAGGGATAATTAGTATCTGTTATAAAATACTAATAATGCGCTATTATTTTAATTCGAAAGTCAATCATTCCCAACTTTGATATGAAGTTATGGGTCAAAAAGGAGTATGTTAGTCAAATAGAGAATATAAGATAACATGAGATGTAGCCAAAGAAGTTCGGGAGAGATATAGAGATATTTATTCCTCTTGAACTTGATATACAAATTAATTATTTTATCTCCCAATTTTTAGAAGAAAATAAGTTACTTACAAAGCTGCTTGCAAGCTACTTAAGAAATTGCTTGCAGGCTGCCTTGTAAGCTATGTGTAAGTTGCTTTCGAAAGCTGCTTGTAAAGTTACTTTTAAGTAATTTGTAAGCTTCTTCAGAAGCTGATTACATAGCTACTTGCAAGCTATTTGTAAACTTCTTTGAAAAGTTGTGGGAGTAGTAAGTAGATATCCACAATTCAGTGTATTCACAACACTCCTTTTGGATGATCATTAATAGATAAAGTATCTCGTTAAAATCATATTAGGAAAAAATCTTAGTAAGGAAAAAAGTGTACAAGTATATATCTAGTAACAACATTGTTAGCTGCCTCATTAAAAATCTTACTAGAAAAACTCAATTGGATAAAACCTTGATTAAGAAAAAAAGAGTACAACACGTATTTTACTGCTCTTGATTAAAGCATCTCATAATTCTTGAAAATAATACACTCCGATCTTGTAATACTAGTTTATCCTACGTTGAGCGTGAAAAGCTCAAATATGCCATTGAACTTTAAGAAAATGCTCATCTATGTCAATCGATAAAAGTTGAGCTCTCCTATGCCACTGTTGTGACACAAGCTACCCATTCATGCCATTATTTATTAACAAAAAGTATAGCTAATTTTTGTTTACCCTAAAACATATACAGTTTTGTTAATGAGGTTTAAAGGAAAAGAGGTCCCGATTCAGTCGTGCATAGAAAAATAAAATATTATATTGTAAGAACAAGTAATTGAGCAATTGAGAAGAAAATATCAAAATAGCCCGAGCCAGATGGAGTTGGATAATCTGTGTTGGTGGATTGTAACCGTCTAAGGCTGATAAAAAATAAGGATGTGATTGAAATAACAGACAGACAATAAAATAGAATTTAGAAGATAGTAAAGAAGTAATCTTTGATTTAGACAATAAGATCATTATGTTGTGTCCTCTTTTGGGATGATGATCATATGAGTTTATATAGGGGTCAACTCTAACGGACTGATTGTTAGCATTAAACCCCTAATAAATGGCTAATTAAATGCCATAAATAAAGAGGAGGTAGCTCCGGCTTTGTTTGCAGTTCGATTACTAATGACTACTAATGGCTAGTGCTAACTCATTGATTTTTCCTTGGGCTAAAATTCTCTCCTAATATGGTGTGTCAACCTACCTGATGCAGTTGGTACCCGACGCGTATTCTTACCTTTACCATCTCGTGTAGTCGATGTATGACCTGTCATTGGATCCTTTCCAGCTGGTTATAGAGTCATGCCAGTCATTCTTTCACGTGTAATGATCTATTTTATTCATGTTTCCATGTTATTTTTGTCTTATATAGATAGTATCCACATTTCTTGGACTTAATCTTTTGTCAAAGGAACATAATTGATTCTCTTTTCCAATATTTGTGCGTATTAAAGTCTTGATCTTACTCCAAACAGAATCTTTTGGAGAAAAGAATTAAAGCTCTATTTGTCATTTAATGCCTCTGACACATGTCATTTGTTCAAATCTTTTTTGAGCCACGTGTCTTTGTGTGGCTGGAATTTGAGGGTGGTTGAGGTTCTCGAAGTGCCATCGAGGATCTTTCGTCTTCCTTCTTTATATTTTTTTTTCTTTTTGAGGTCTTGTCAATTAATTAGAATATCTTTAATGAGATATCTTCTTCCCATCTTTTCCTTCTTTTTTATAGATGTCTTTTTGTCTTCCCGGGTCCTTTAGGGTTTGTTTCTTTTTCAAAAAATTCTATAAATACCCTTCATTTGTCCATACATTTCTTCCACAAAATATTTTATTTTGACATGTTCTTTAGAGAAAAGAAAGAAGTTTTGCTCTTGCGCTTTTGCCTGCGTTTCATTCTGTGTCAGTGTTTTTGGCTCATGCTTTATTTATCATCTAGCTTCTGCCTTATCATTGTCTCTGTCTCTTTTATTATCTATGTCGACTGTCAAGGGTAAAAAATGAGGTGAGATAGAAGTCGAGGGTGAGGTCGAAGATGAAATTCGTGATGATGCTTAACCATCTCTTCCTTTTCATCAATTCTCATTCTGGGGCTCACTTTCTGCTATTTTTTCACTTCTACAACCTCAGTTGGGGCTCAGATAGACTTAGATAAATGAGAGTATCTGAGCTTCTTCCCAGTTCTATTGATTGTGCGTTTTAGAGAGCTCACAGTGCCTTTTTTTCTTGGAGTGATTATCACTTTTTGAGATATAAATGAGCTTTACATTGATTTAACTGAAGTTCAATATGCCCCAAAACTGGAATTGCTCTCATTTTTACATCTTCATATTCACACACACTAGAGTCTTCACAAATAATATTATCTACTTTCTCATATGACTCTAATGTACTCTTTCAATAGTGACATCATCTACAAAAAAATTTGGTAGAATGGTTGAGTTTCTTCTTTCCGCTCCACAAGCTGGCCCTTATCCATAATGATTGATGGTTGGGCATCAGACACCCCAGCCTTCTTGTTCAAGTGAGCCTGCAGGTTATGGATATTTGAGCTAAATTGTTCTACGTCTTGTCTAAGGTCTATTCTCCCTTTACTAAATTGTTTAGCTTTGTTGGAAAGACCATTTCAAATGAACCCATGAAATTTTATTTGTTAAGCTTGTTCCTCGAGCCAGGATTGACTCACTATCTCTTCTTCATCGCCACTCTCTGCTTGCAGAATTCACTCTCTTCTTTTATTTGGGATTCGTCCTAGATATTGGCTAAGTCTAGAACTCGCTGATCATTACAAGTTTCAGCCTCAGCTTATATCTCTGTAGCACCTCAGCTTGTATCTCTGTAGCACTGATCCTTTTCAAGGATTTTATATGTTATGCTTGCCTTTCTGTCCGTGCGTAACTTTCCTCTAGCTGCTTCAACATATCAATAATTTCTGATAGTGTTCCCAGATTGCTTGATTAGTTCTATCAATACCACAAATAATAGGTGAATCATAATAGGGGCTCAGGGGAGGGGAATAATAGTTAGTACAACCATTCCAATTGTCATCTTGACCACCACGTATATTACAAATATTTCATTCAAGGAATTTGGGAGGTGCACACAATCCGTTCCTGAAAATGTTATTATAGTTTTGCCACAAGAGAGTCTTCCTAAATTCAGACAAGGATCACTATAATAAGAATATCCATTATTTGACCAATTTAAATTCTATGAAGTCATGTCAAGAAAGATAAAAAAAATTTACTACTCAAATATATATATATATATATATATATATATATATATATATATATATATATATATAATTAGAAAGTTTTTCTTCCTCGAAAAAGAAAAGAAAAAAAATGAACCCACAACCATAGTCCCATGATTTTGACATTCGGTGGCCAATCACAGCTGGTGACTGGCCCTGTTTCAAGTATATCTTTAGCAGATTTCCCCCCTTTAACATCTCCCATCGTTCCTAGCCCGAAAGTTTCTTTTTCTTTGCTTATGGAGAAATTATTTTCAGATACCATCACTCCCCAAGACTTAGGGGAAGTGATTATCACAATCCCTCATAAGGAAGTGACTTTGGTGGCTGGTATACCGCATATAAAGTGGACTGAAGAAGAGGTTAGCAGAATGACTAAACTCAAAAATTTTCAATTTGCAGTAATTGGAAAATTCACCTATGAGGTGGACGATATGGAAGAATTGAGGAAGATCATTCCGCAATAATGTGAAGTGAAGGGAGGGTGTTAGATTGGTTAATTTCGCAATTGACACATCCTCATCCAGCTGAATTTACAAGAAGACTACATTAATCTAGTGTCAAAGGGAACTTTCTATATTATGTGCAAAGATGGGTATTCATACCTAATGCACACTCTAATTTATGACACTAGATTCAAGATGAATGAAGAAATGACTAAAACTAAGGCTTGGATATCATTTCCCTACCTCCTACCACTTCTTTTGTCAAAGAATGCCTATACTCTCTAGCCTCGACAATGGGTAGCCTGGTTCAACTTGACCAAGCCACAATCCATAGGACCAGACCAAGTTGTGCTAGGGTTAGGGTGATGGTGGATTTGCAAAGTAATTTTCCTAAATTGGTCCAAATGAATATTGAGAATGAAGCTACAAGAGAGGTTCAATCTGAAACCATTCAGATTAAATTTGAGTATGTTCCTAAATATTGTGTACGCATTTAAAATTCAGGGACATAACAAGGATGAGTGTAGAATACATAACCCACCTAAGGTCAAGTAAAGAGGTCATCTGAATGAAGAGAAAAAGGAGCAGATTCATGAACCTAGATTCCATAGGTTTCAAAAGAGCAAAGCTAAGATCCTATCCAGTGGCAAAGTGGTTCTTGATCCTTGCAATTGAAATATTGTTAGGCATAAAAAAACCTTATAACAATGACAGCCAATACACGGGAAACCTTAAGCATGTTGGGGAGAACAGATTTGAGGTATTAAATAAGGAATTAGTTATGATTTCCTCCATGGAAGGAACTGACACAACAGACAACAACATAAACAACAAAGATCAGTCCAACACTGTTCTCAATAAGGAGTAACATACGAATGCTGATAATAAAGGGAAGGGGGAGAAAAATCAACAACATATCACATCCAAAGATTGGATCTCTAAATCATTTGGGAAAGTTCTGAATGCTAGAACATCCTCTCAAGAAGTGGCAGTAGATCATATTAAGGATGGGGAACCTACAGATACACCGACAAATAGCTTCAGAGCAAGCATGATGCAGTTAAAGAGACATGTAACTCTAAAGAGATAGCATAAGACAGTAAAGAGATAAAGAATAAGGAGTTTATTTCTCCAATCACACAAAGCAGTAGTTTCAGTAGCTCACAATTATACTTGGTGGATACAAAGTCGACTGTATAGTTTATTTCTCCGACAGTTGACAAGGAACTACAATATGAGGAGACAAGCAGTGGTGGTACTTCCCCTAATGTCAACACTTTCGCAGTTGTAGAAATACCAATAGTAATGCAGACTGATGATGCCCTAGTCCTAGCTATGAACATAGACTCTCCTAACAAAGTATTACATGACATAGTCACACACAATATAAGAGAAGGGGATGTTAGCAACCAGGAAGAGTCAGACCAAGCAAAAGCATTACAGGAAACTAAAGATAATGAGGCACTATTAGAACAAATTCCAAAACAATGAGATTTATCTCCTAGGCTAATGAAGACAACTAGAAAAGGGAAAAACAAGGCAATGGTGAAAGTGCCCAACCTATTAGAGTGCAACCAAAGAGAAACAAAGCAATACCATTTAAATGATGAAGCCCTTTATTTGAAATATTAGATCAGTCAAATCTTAACAAGCATTGCCAAGGGTTCAGATGCTTCACAGATTCCATAATTTCACCTTTGTGCCCTTACTTGAACCATTTCAACATGTTAGATACATTAACAAGTACAGAAGAAGACTGAAAATGCCACTAGCTACTTCCAACTAGAATGGGAAGATCTGGATATTTACAAATCATGAAATAGACATCACTATTGTTAAGGACACTGAGCAACAACTTACTTTGAGCCTAAAGCGTCAAACTCAGCCTCAGAGTTTTTATGCTACAATAGTCTATGCCAAATGTGATGCAGCTCAAAGAAATGACCTATGGGAAGATTTGTATCAACTGGCAGAAGATATGGATGTTTCATAGTTGACTGGAGGTGATTTCAATATGGTCCTGAATGGGGAAGAAAAGACAGAGGATCTTCCTATACTTGATGTATATCATGAAGACTTTGAATGCTGCATTGCTTCTTGTGATCTTGCTGAAGTTAACTTCAAAGAAAGTCCATTCACTTGGTGGAATGGTAAGGCTGGTAATGATTGTGTTTTTGAAAGATTAGATAGAATTCTCCTCAATCAAGAGATGTGTAATTGGTTTAACCACACTGTAATAGAACACCTCCCTATAATAGGTTTTGACCATGCTCTTAACCTGTGAGAACAATGTTAACAGACACAGGAAACCATTTAGGTTTCTCAATTTTTGGATTGAGCAAGCCTCTTTTATGGAGATAGTTAGTCAGAGTTGGGTTGCTAATGAATTTTAAAACCCCTTTATGGAATTCAAGGAAAAGATCAAGAATGTCAAAACAGCTCTGTCCAAATGGATTAAGGATACATATAGGGATTGTCAGGACCCAACTACCGGATCGTGTGGGCACCTACTCTAAGTCATCTAGGTAGAAGAATCCTTACCACCCAATTAAAACAGGAATGCAAATCTATTTATTTATCTATCTATCTATCTATCTATATATATATATATAAAGGAGGGTTTTCAAATCGCTGACGTGACGCTCTCTATGAGCAGCATTTGAATTTATCTTTTTTCTCCTTTTTTTGGACTTTTCCCCCCAATTTTTTCTTTACTTTGCCATTTCATCTTTTTTTTATTCCTCGTCTATTTAATAACCTCTCCTTTAAATACCTTATATAATGCTTCAGTTTTTCCTTTAAATTCCTTACATAATGCTTCAGTTTTAAAATTAATTCTCATCTTTTAGTGTGAATTTTCAGTTACAATTGTATATATGCATGCATCAAATATAATTGCAGGACTTGAAAGGATTTCTCAACACCTCTATATAAACAGAAATACCATATGCATTTACCATCTTACTTTTTCACATATCAAATCTAAATTTTGTGCATTACGCATTAGCAAAGAGAGGTCGATATAGAGATGAATGAAGTTAGGAAATCAAGACTTTAACAATCCAACTCATTTGTAATTTCAAGGAATCAACACCATACCATATTATTATCTCTCCTGCTTCATTCTTCAAGTTGCCAAACATTGATCACATGGACATAATAAAAGGAATAAAAAGCTTTTGGTGAGGAGTTTAAGCTATCATGTCACGGGATGAAGCAGAAAAAAAAAGCAGGGGAAGAAGTTCTGTAAAAGTTTTGATTAGAAGGTGCACACATTTTTTTTTTTGCAACATGAAATTTTGTAATTTTTTGTCATCTTACTGCCTCTTCCATTTTAAGTTGAAGACTATGAATTTATATGAGAATGATGAGATTATCTTAAGAAAAAATAAATTTGATTTGAATAAAATTAGGAAGAGATCAAACAAAAATATAAGCATAAAGTGTAATCAATAAGTGAAATATCCGGAGAAAAGAAAAATCAAACAAAACGGAAAAGGAAATAGTAAGAGAAAAATTGCAAGAAAGGAAAGAGGAGATTTCCTATACCCGAAATCATAGTTTAATTGAGTTTATATTTCATATAATTTATTCCATATATAGAGTTGACTAAAATAGGAGCTTTCAGTTACTTTATTTTTCCTTTCTCTTTTGCTATTTCATGTTTTATTTAGTCAATTTTAAATAAGAAAAAGTTATAAAAATTATTAATAACTGAACAAAAAACTAAATGTGCAATATATTTAGCAAGAGAAAAATTGCAAGAAAGGAAAGAGGAGATTTCCTATACTCGAAATCATAGTTTAATTGAGTTTGTATTTTATATAATTTATTTCATATATAGAGTTGGCTAAAATAGGAGCTATCGGTTACTTTATTTATCCTTTCTCTTTTACTATTTCGTGTTTTATTTAATCAATTTTAAATAAAATAAATTGTACAGTAAAAATCTATATATAATTGAACAAAAAATTAAATGTACAAATCTCTCTCTCTCCCTCTATATATATATATTTGAAAATGAAAAAGGTGATGTTGCATTTTCTTCGGCCAGGATCTCTATTTATCTTTTTTCTTAATTTTAATTTTTTTTCTCTTATATTAAAATTTAAAATATTGCATCAAATTAATTATAGTCTATTTATTCCGTTCCTTATTATAATATATTCTTTTATTGCCTTATGTTTTATATATATAATTGAAAATAAAAAAGGTGATATGGCATGCTTCTTTGGCCAGGATTTCTATTTTATCTTTTTTTCTCAATTTTTAAATTTTTCTCTTATATTAAAATTTAAAATATTGCATCAAATTAATTATAGTCTATTTATTCCATTCCTCATTATAATATATTCTTTACTGACTTACCTTTTTCTTGATTAATATATATAATCAATGTAATAATTATTATTTAAAAAGTATGTTTCATTATGAATAAATGCTAAATTATGAAAGGTCTATCACAACTGTTTTCCTTTATTAAAAAATCATGATTCCTTGACTGCCATATTTACTAGAAGAATTTTAGGAGCCATTATCTTCTATTGATTTTGGTGATAATTTTTTTTCTCTATTATTTGATGCATATGGTGAGAAGAGAAAGAAGAGATTGCACAAAATAATGAAGAAGATGATACAAATCATATTTCCATAATCTTATTCATTTTTTCTCTTGGTAGTTAAATAACAAAATACTTTAAAATTAAAATAAAATTCTGCTATTATCTCTTGTGGTGCATGACATATGTTTTTAAAATTGCAGGACAATTTTTGGTGCGAAATGTTGATCCGAGAATTTGTTAGTCCACGATGAAAGTTTTAGGTTATTCATTTCACAACAAACTTTAAATTTGTCTGTATTTTAAGGAACATATATATTTTCTATTTCATTTTTATTAGTTAAAGGTCTTAAGAGTTTCTTTCGACTTTCCTTTATTTGAATTTGATATAAATTATTCCTTCTTCATTTTGATTTATGTTTTTTTGTTACTATTTGGAGAGTAGAGTTAAAAAAAAAAATTGATCATAAATTTTTTGTTAAAGTATTTTAAATATTTTAAATTTTTAACTATTGCGACTTATAATACTTTTTATGTAAAAATATGTAAATTTATTTAAAAAAAGTTGAAGATCCTATATCCAAATTTCACCCAACTTTAATTAATTTGACCTTTATATTCCAAATCAAACCACATAAGTTAAAACAAAAAAAGTACTATTCTTTCACTTTTTGGTAATTTCTTTATGCCGAAAAGATAAAAAGAAAACACACATAACAAACAATCAAATCAAATAAGGGAGTATATAAAAGAAGGAGAAAGTAAATGTGTGACAACAACCTTTATTAGATTAAAAAAAGATATGAGTCAAGGAGTTTTGAAAAACCAGACAGAAGATCAAGAGGAAGCAACAATAATAATATGACATTTTCTAAAATAAAAGCCTATTTACTGTAAAATTTATAATTTACAGGAAAAGGGATAGAAACAAAGAATAATGAAAGGAACACAAAAAGAATGAAAAAAATATATCAAATAATCTTTATATTTTTTCTTTTTACCTTTTTTTTTTTAAAAAATATCCAAGGAAAAGTGCAGTTTATCAAAACTCCAACTCTAATAATAATACAATGTTTGTGATTCCACCAATAAAAGAAGGAAAAAAAAAATAAAGAGCAACAAAGGAAAATTGAAAAAAGAAAAATAATAGGAAAAAAGATACTACATATAATCGAACTGTAAGCAAATTCAGTCAAATTACTGTTTATTTATTTTATTTTTGTTTTTTTCTATATTTGATTTGTTTACTTTTATTTGAATAGAAGAGAATATTTACAAAATAAAGATATATATATATATATATATATATATATATATATATAATAATTTAGAAATAAAAAAGTAATGTGACACTTTTCTTTGGCAAAAAAATATAATTATATTTTTAATTCTTTTTGGCCTTTTCTCTATTTTTTTCTCATTTATGTGCTATATTAAAAATAATTAAAAAATACTAATTTAACTCTCTTAATTATACATTAAATCTGCAATATTAAGAAACTAAAAAATTATTTATTTATATTTCTTTAAAGTAAAATTTAATGATCTTTATTTTCATTACTTTTTATCATCATATTTCCTAAAATAATTAATAGTCATATTCATGACACTATTTAGTATTTCATATTGTAATCCTATAAAAAGACGTAGTAAGACTTTGTTAGAAATGATTGCATTAACCTTCTAAATTGTTACGTTTTTTGTGCTTATTATATATTCATACTTTAGTTTGACTCGAAGAATAAGAGGAAGGCTATTGAATTAGTGATCGGCTTGTAGGAGTGAATGTCAACAAAAGCTCAAAATATTGTGCATGCATTATTTTTTCGTTTCTTCGTCAAGCTTTCGAGCAGCTCTTTCAACTGCCGCCTAATCCCCCAACATGCTCAAGAACCGAGAGCCGTCCAGGGACTGCCGGAGGGAGCTTGCTTATAGAAAGAAGATAGGCCAGAAAAACAAGGTGCAACGGGCTCTCCGCTCCTAGTCACTAAGAAGTGCTATTCTGTCCTCCGGGGGACTGGACTCCACCAAGAGGTTCTTTCTCTCACGTAATTTCGCCCGCCCGTTTCATTTCCGTACCGGAGGAAATGGGATTCGAACCCATGATACAATCTTCTTGTATGTCGATTTAGCAAACCAATGCCTTAAGCCACTCAACCATACCTCCAATTATATTTTTTTCTTCTATTTCTTAATGATTAAGATCGTAAGAATATGTTATCTTATTTATTTTTTCATATGTTATCTTTATGATATTTCTTTATTTTGTATTATATATGAATTTTCTGATTTTCGTAAGTTGATAACATCTTTTGGTTCAAAATAATAACATATGACTTTGTTGGGTATAGTTATCTTTTTCTCCTTTTTCTTCTTTGGCCAATGTCTAAATATAATTTTTTTCCCATGAATTTTCAATTGCAAATCCTTCATAATTATAAGCTTTAAATAACACTAAAATCTACACAATGATGTCTTGACTCTCTTGAGTTTTTCATCTTTATTATAATTTTTGGCTAAGTATTTCATTTATTTATTTGTTATTTTTCACAATCTTTATTAAAATCTACACAATCTGTCAACCGGCCTGTCACTCCCACTCAAGATCCTATGTTAGTAACCCTGACCCCCATCCCTTAGCCAAGCCATGAGGCTACCAGTAAAACCCCTAATCAACAACCTGACTCAACAATCAAATAAGACATGTCCCAAAACACACAAATAATAGATCATATATAATTATGTCACATCCTTCAAGTAACCAGACCACCCAAGGATCCCTAGAACATTATTTATTGTGTTCAACATGCCATTTCAGTTTATACAAGAAATCACCTTAGACTCCCACTCAAGATCCTATGTCAGTAACCCTGACCCCCATCCCTTAGCCAAGCCAAGAGGCTACCAGTAAAACCCCTAATCAACAACCTGACTCAACAACCAAATAAGACATGTCCCAAAACACACAAATAACAGATCATATATAATTATGTCACATCCTTCAAGTAACCCAGACCACCCAAGGATCCCTAGAACATTATTTATTGTGTTCAACATGCCATTTCAGTTTATACAAGAAATCACCTTAGACTCAAACACACTAACTCGGCCACTGATGAACCAACATGTAATAATAACATCACAACATATAAGCCTAGTTCACTCATGGAACCAACACATATAATAACAAATAAACTTGTACCAGGCGTGGTACCTGAGCCAACCATAAAAGAATCTATACCAGGCATGGTACCCAAGCCAACCGATGAATAAATTTGTACCAGGCATGGTACCCGAGCAAACCAATGATCTGTACCAGGAATGATACCTAAGCCAATCAAAGAATCACATATATCACAATAATCACAACCACAATGAATAATATACCACACTTGTATAATAAACAAGCATTTAATACAGGTTCATTGTATGAGATTGACATTAAGATATAATTTAGCATTCATTTCCTTTTCTTTATAAACATATATTGTGCAAGCAATACTACTCAGACAGTTATTATGCACACATAATGCAATTGGATTACAAAAACCCATCACCTACTACAAACAAATATGATTTCTTGCTCTAGCCTTGATGACCTATCCGAAGACTAACCCTTAGCTTATTTGATTAAGCACATTAATTCATATACCTCAATTCCTAGACTTAGTTAGGAATACACATGCATCCCCAGAACATCCATCCCCTAATACAACAAGCCCAGTACTTCCTAGCTCATCCCTTTCCCCTTATTATACCAACTCGGGGAATCCGCTATGACCTAGCAACCCTTACAATCAATCAGTACTCATTCTGTGAACCCATCCATAATCCGATTATCCAAGGATTAACAACTATAACTTCAACAATCAATCAAGTACAGGGTCAACATTACTCATAACAGTAAATTTCCACCCTAACCAACAAGGTTAAATACATTTTATCCATCCAAACACGGTGTCCGAGGGCCTAAGCATACAATCTCATGTCAACATACATCATGTCATGCATTTCAACCCGGGTCTAATCTACTCAATTAAACCTAGACTATTTGGATGCCAAGCAGCTGCTACAGAAATATGAAGGCAAACTTTAGTTCCATGAAGGCAAATCTTGACGAGAAATCAACATAGAATTCGTGGGTTTTACCCCATCCGAGTGAAAATCCCTCCTCTCTATTGCTTCCAAGCTAAGAGGCACCCTAGGAGGGTTTTTGGAGTAAGCCTAGTCCTTTTTACAACTGAAGAGAAGAAGTCAAAAATATAAAACCCGTGTTTTGGGTCACTTGTTTCTTCAGCCTGCTACAGCGGCCTACCAGCCGCTATCGCAGAAAAATTCCCGCTATAGCGAGATGACATCAGCCCGAGTGAAATTCCAAATTCTGAAATTTTTCATCACGTCACTCATTTTAATTCGAGAGCGTACTTCACAAGTTCCCGTAACCCGCAATGAGGTTCCCTTTTAATAATGACTGAATAGGTTGTTACAATAAATACCAATTTACCTATCGTTCATCCCCAAATGATTTCTAGCACAGAAGTAAGGAATGAGCCAGCTTTTTGAACTTTAATGTCCTACCATGGCAACGTAATTATAGCCTCACATGGACCACCAAACTTTTATTCCATTTGGTGTACTAAAAACCTAGGCCAAAATTATTACTATTCCATCCTGCCAAGGAATTTCCCATTTTAAGTCGCACGAGACTAATTTAAGCAACCCTTCCCTGAGCGCCCAAGAATCCTAGGGTCTCATCAAAATGCTAAGTCAGGGAGATTTAAGCAAATGGAAGAATAAATTTTCCCACTCCGCGGGTTTGGATCCTGCTATAGTGGCAATGAGAGGTTGGTCGCTAAAGCGGGTGCTAACAGTTTAAAGGGGTGAGAAATGGGTTTCTCACCTATTCTCCCCCTTTTCACCCAAAAACACAATTCCCTTCTTGATCATTTTGCTCCTGATGTCGGATACAAGGTAACAATCATTAAACTGTACTTCCCTTACTTCCTTGCATGAATTTTACTTGTTCTAAGCTTGAATTTGATGAATGGAATAGGTAGTGGATTGATTTTTGAAACTTTGATTTTTGGGTTTGATTTGATTGAATCCTCAAAGCATGGATACTTCCCTTATGTTTACAATTCTCCCGCAATCTTCTGGGCATACAAATTATGGGGTTTATAGCCGAAATAGGCTCAAAATCGTAGGGAATATGAAAGGTCATTCCTTATTCGGAAAATGGTAATTTTGGCAATTTTTAGGAGTTATAATGCCTAAATTTTTGCATAAACTAGTAAAAGAGTACTTTGGGAATACTGATCTAAACTTGGAATGTAAAAAATAGAAATTTGATCGAGAGGCGCCATTGTGCACCTCTTGAATTTCTGGAATGAAGCGGCCTTGCTTCGCTATAGTGATGGCGTTATAGCGGATAAATTCCTGCTATAGCAACATCACCATAGCGGGATGTAGTCTGCTATAGTGGGAGGCTGCTGGCAGTAGCCTCCCGGGTAGGCCAAGGCATTGGCCTTTTTCTTCAAAATTGATTCCTTTGTATCTTACGAGTTCTAATTCAACCCTTTTTGCTAACTTGCAGATTTAACACCCGATGGCTGCAAATGAAGAACACACTATAGATTACAAGAGGTTCTATGATGATGCTAGTTTTGAAAGATTTCATGACTACCGGAGGACTGTGTTTTTCTATAAGAGGGAATTCAATATGAGAGGCATGGCTGAAAAGGCAAGGGCAGTTTGGCTAGGGCCCACTGGTGGAGGCTCGCCTTTCTGGTGTCTTGAGCTGTGTAAGGGAGTTCTATGACAAACTCCCTACCGTACACTAGGACAACCCCAACCCTACCATTTGAATTCGAGGGGTAGATATCCCCATGGATATCTGGACCACCAATGAGATACTAGGGGTGCCTCATGTCTCGAATGCTGCATATGTCACCAAACTTTGGGAGATGGATATAAAATGGCTATGAAACACTTTGACAGAGGAAGAGTTCAAGGACCAAGTTTACTAGCCTACTACTAAGGGCCCCACGAGCATTTACTTCACAACCGATGTTAGGAGGTGGCTGAACTTATTGTCCCAGAGGATCCATCCATTGGGAAACCTTACTAACGTGAACTACCCTCAGGCTTTGATGGTAACGTGCACCATACAGGGAATACAACTGAACATGGAGGCACATATTGTGTGTGAGTGGAGGGACTTATATCAGGGCAACAAGAAGGGTCCCTTCCTTCACGTTCTGGTGTCTGCATTGTGCATACGAGTTGGGGCGCCCGAGGAGGAGATTGACAGGGAGCTGGAGATAGACCCCAACTTCTACACCTCTGGGTAAAGGTGATCACTTCCAAGGGAAAGAAGAAGAGGAAGGCATGTGAAGCGGAGAGAAGCCGGGCTGCAGAGGGCACTGATGATGATGATGATGATCCTGCCCATCCCCCCTGTCCCCGCCCTTGTTCACTAGCAGTCACCTGGAGGCAGACTTGGCCGCAGTCAGGAAATTCACAGAGAATGCCCTGTTAGAGCTACAACCCTACCTCCCCATGCCCAGGACTATCAATGCTCTGCAGAGAGCTCGATGAAGAGAAGAAGAAGAGGCCCTCCCGGGACCATATGCTTGCATAACTTTGGAAGACCGTGAAGGTCATATCTAGCTGCACCATCTATGACAAGGAGCTTCCCCAGCTAGAGACAGAGTATATGTGATAGTACCCTTTCCTGAGTGACATAGAGGTAGAGGACCACGCCCCCGCGACCCTTGATGGTGATGAGGCATCCGGCTAGAGCCCCTCCTTGGTGCCTATGATTCTTGCTCCCATGACCCTCTTATATATACTATTTACTATTTTTGGGTTTGCCCCCGTTTGGGGAATGTGTATTAGACAATAATAAAAATAGTTCAAAACTGAAATTACAACAACATCCTTTAAAGATATCACTAAAACCCCTTCCCTAGGAACTAGTTAAACAGGTACAAGAGCTACTAAGAGAAATGTATAGAAATAAGACACATCTCCCTCCATAGGAAGAGATGAGTAGAAAATGCTAGAGATCACCATAGTCTTCACCTAAGAAACATCATTAATCCTGCAACCAGACTATACCCAAAAGGTATAGTAAGAGTAGTATCAGTACAAATAATACATACTGGTAGACATTATCAGTCAACTCGAATTCACCACATAACATCATGTAAATATCCAGAAAGAATGCATACACTCAAGAATTATGCAATTAAAGTCTTTTATTAATAACTTTTACTACCCAAATATACTACCTGTGAATTCTATCCACTCCCGAGCTTCCTTACCCTCATCCACTGACAACTCAAACATTTTAGAACATCCCACTCCCTTAACCTGGTCATCCGCTGACCCCTTATAAACCTTAGACTCTCCAAGCCTACTCATCTTGACTACTAAGAGATATACCCCAAAATCTCAGCCCTGTTACCAACTAAACTAGACATCCTCGTTAGCCGGCTTGTCACTCTTACTCAAGATCCTAAGTTAGTAACCCTGACCCCCAACCCTTAGCCAAGCCAAGAGGCGACCAGTAAAACTCCCAGTCAACAACCTGAACCAACAACCAAATAAGACATGTCCAAAAACCCACAAATAACAGACCTTGTACAATTATGTCACATCCTTCAAGTAACCTGGACTACCTAAGGATCCCTAGGACATCATCTATGGTGTTCAATATGCCATCCTGGTTTACACAGGAAACCACCTTAGCACTCAAACATACCAACTCGGCCACTCATGGACCAACATATAATAATAACATCACAATAGATAAGTTTGGTTCACTCATGGAACCAACATACATAATAACAAACAAACCTGTACCAGGCGTGGTACCCGAGCCAACCGAAGAATCATAGATATCACAACAATCACAACCAAAATGAATAATACACCATACTAGTACAACCAACAAGCATTTAATACAGGTTCCATGTATGAGATTGACATTAAGATATCATTTAGAATTTGTACCCTTTTCTTCCTAAACACACATTGTGAAAGCAATACTACTGAGACAGTTATTATGCACACATAACGCAATTGGATTATAAACAACCATCACCTACTACAAATAGATATGATTCTCTGCTCTAGCCTTAATGACCTGTTCGAAGACTAACCCTCGGCTTATTCAATTAAGCACATTAATTCATATACCTCAATTCCTAGACTTAGTTAGGAATACTCATGCATCCACAGGAAATCTATCCCCTAATACCACAAGCCTAGTACTTCCTAGCTTATCTTGTTTCCCCTTATTATACCAACTTGGGGAATCCGCTATGACCCAGCAACCCTTACAATCAATCAGTACTCATTTTGTGAACCCACCAAAATTCAATTATCCGAGGATTAATAATCATAACTTCAATAATAAATCAAGTACAGGGTCAACATTACTCATAACAGAAAATTCCCACCCTAACCAACAAGGTTAAATATATTTTATCCATCCAAACACCATGCTCGAGGGCCTAAGCATACAATCTCTTATTAATCTACATTATGTCATGTATTTCAACCCGGGTATAATCTACTCAATTAAACCTAGCCTACCTGGACGCCAAGCAGCTGCTACAGAAGTATGAAGGCAAACTTTGGCTCCATGGAGGCGAATCCTGACGAAAAATCAGTGTAGAATCCATGGGTTTTACCCTATTCAAGTAGAAATGCCTCTTCTCTATTGCTTCCTAGCCAGGAGGCACCCTAGGAGGGTTTTCTGAGTAAGCCTCATCCTTTTTAAAACTGAAGAGGAGAAGACAAAAATATAAAAGTCATGTTCTGTCAACCTACTATAGTGGCCTACCAGCCGTTACCATAGTGGCGCTATAGCAGGAAAATTCCCGCTATAGTGGAATAACGTCAACCCGAGTGGAATTTCAAATTTCAAATTTTTTTATCGCGTCTCCCCATTTTAATTCGAGAGCGTACTTCATAAGTTCCCATAACCTGCAATGAGGTGCCCTTTTAAAAATGACTGAATAGATCAATACAGGGATATATTCAAGCACCTTTTCATCAGAGAGGAAATAGCTAGAATTAAAGAGAATTTATTTGAAGAACTGCTTTCTCCTAGGAATAGACTAGTTATGCAAAGAGCTCATGCTGAATACAAAATATATCTTCACTTTAAAGAGGTCTATTGGCAACATAAAGCAGGATATGATAGTTCTAAAAATGGAGATAGAAACACAAGATTTTTCCTTAGCCTTGTGCTTGAGGAGGACATAGACATAGCTTCTGAAGCCATAGACTATTTTCAGAAACAATTCACTTAGGATAGAGATGCTACCGATTTATCCTTATTAAGGCATATCCCTAAAGTCATCAGTGCAGATAAGAACGTGGATTTATGCAAAATTCTAGAGATAGATGAAGTGAAGAGAGCTGTTTTTAATTTGATCCAGGACAGTGCTAGTGGTCCTGATGGATTGACAGGGAGATTCTATCAACACTGTTGGGAGATTATAGGCTTTGACATTCTAAGGTTGACACAATATTTTTTCTATGGTAATACTCTTCCTAAGTCTATTACTCATACTAACCTGGTTCTCCAACTAAAGAAGGAAAATGCTCAAACCTTCTTTGATATAAGACCTATTAGTTGATCAATTTTATAAACAAAATCTTATCCAGGATTGTACATGACAGACTAGAAGCTATTCTTCTTAGATTGATATCCTATAAAAAATCTGTATTTGTCAAAGGTAGAAGTATTATTGAGAATGTCCTTCTCACCCAGGAAATTGTTACAGACATTAGAAAAAGAGGTGTCATTCTCACTCAGTTTTACTTCTCAAACTTAGAACATTCTTACTTATAAGATATATATATTCAGACATGTTGGATTTTCTTTTTTTCTATCTCAGATACTTAAAATGTTTTCACCTTCCGCGTACTCATATTTTATCAGGATTTGTCTGGATATGCCAGACCATGGATTAGCTTGGGGTCACTTGTGACACCGAGAACCATGTTGTGTCTTGGAGGTAGCTTCGAGGCATGACAAACTTGGTATTAGAGCATCAGGTTCAAGTGTCCTAGGATGTCTGAAAGACGTGTTGAGTAGAGTCTTCTTCATGGGTGTGAAGTGCAACACACTTATGGGGGAGAAGCTATGAGATGTCATTAGAAAAAAATTTCCTTTTTTTTTTCCAGCTCGTGCTATAGAGTATGAACTCTATTCAATCTCCTTCTAACTCATGCTCTTCACGTTATAGAAAATGCCTCATAGAAGAGCCAACGCCAAGAACCAGCTAGCAACAGCAGCTCCCGCAGACCCTCTGAATGAGCAAGTCACTCATGCCAAGTTCATGGCTACTTTTTAGGTGCTTGCTCAGGCCATGACCGCTCAGGTTAATCAGTAGGCTGTGGCACCAACTCCACCTCAGACAAATTCTGTTTATCTAGGATCCGAGACTTCACTCGGATGAACCCTCTAGAGTTTCATAGGACCAAGTCCGAAGAGGATCCACAGGAGTTTCTTGATGACATTCAGAGTGCAGATTCAACCGCCTATTAGTTAGAGGGAGTGGCTGATACTTGGTATCAACAGTGGAAGGAGTCTCGTTGTACTAATTCAGGTCCGATAGATTGGAACCACTTCAAGACTGCATTTTTGGATAGGTTTTTCCCACTTGAGATCAGGGAAGCCAAGGTCCAAGAGTTCATTAACCAAAAGCAGGTTGATATGAGTGTGAAAGAGTCACACTCAAGTTTAATCAGTTATCTAAGTATGCTCCAACAATAGTAGCTAACTCCAGGGCCCATATGAGTAAGTTCATATTTGGTGTGTCCAATAATGTGGTCAAAAAATGCAAGACTGCTATGCTGGTTAAGGAGATGGATTTTTCCAGGTTGGTAACCTATGCCCAGTAGATCGAAGAGGAAAAGATCAAGGAAAGGGGAGGAGATAGTAAGAGAGCTAGAACATATGACTTAAGCTATTCTCAGCAGAGGACAAATTAGTTCTGTCAAAAATCTTCAGCTCTAGCTCCATCTTCTACTAGTGCCCCAGTGCCTAAGTTCAGGTAGGACCGATGGGATAGGCAACTAGGCTCTAAGTCCCAAGGAACAGTTACTAGAAGGTGCACTCATCTAGTCTGCAAGTAGTATGGTAGAAACCACCAAGGTGAATGCATGGCTGGTAGCGGGAATTGTTTTGGGTATGAAAAGCCAGGCCACAGAAGGACTATCCAGTGGATGCTCATAAGGGCAAGGATGCTTGCCCACAAAATCAGGCTAGTTCTACAGCAGCTCTAGCGGGTCACCCAACTCAGTAGGGTGCCTCATCTGGTATAGGTGGTGGTTAGCACCAAAACAGGCTCTATGTTCTTCAGACTCAATAGGACTAGGAGGATTCTCCCGATGTGGTTACGAGTATGTTACGAGTCTTCCATTTAGATGTTTATGCATTATTAGACCCAAGGGCTACACTTTCTTTTATAACTCCTTATATAGGAGAAAATTTTGGTTTCAGTCCAGAAACTCTCCTAGAACCCTTCTCACTCTCCACTCCAGTTGGTGATCCAGTTATAGCTAGATGGGTATACAAAAATTGCCCTATCACAGTTTTTGAGAAAGTCACCTCAGCTGCTATTGTAGAGTTAGAAATGACTGAATTCAATGTAATTCTAGGCATAGATTGGTTACATTCCTGTTATGCCTCAGTTGATTGTAGAACTAGGATCTTTCAGTTTCAGTTTCCAAATGAGCCAGTATTAGAGTTGAGGGGTAGTACCTTAGTTCCTGTAGTTCACTTTATCTCTTACCTTACGACCAGAAAAATGATTTCCAAAGGGTATATCTATCATCTTGTTTGGATTAAGGATTCAAACTCAGAGAATCTGACTCTTGAGTCAGTCCCAGTGGTGAATGAGTTCCCAGAAGTGTTTCCAGAAGATCTTCCTGGAGTTCCTCTTGAAAGGGAAATTGAGTTCAGAATAGATCTTCTTCTAGATACCCAGCCTATTTTGATTCCACCTTACAGAATGGCTCCAGCTGAGTTTAAGGAACTAAAAGAATAGTTGAAAGACCTTTTAGATAAGGGCTTCATCAGACCCAACATCTATCCATGAGGCACTCTAGTGCTTTTCGTACGTAAGAAAGATATTTCTCCCAGGTTGTGCATCGACTACCATCAATTGAACAAAGTTACAATCAAGAATAAATATCCCATCCACAGGATTGACGACTTGTTTGACCAGCTTCAGGGTGCTAGTTTCTTCTCTATGATAGAACTCAGATCCGACTATCATCAGCTCAGAGTCAGAAATAGTGACATACCGAAGACAACCTTCAGGACTCGATATGGTCACTATGAATTTATAGTTATGTGTTTTGGACTAACAAATGCTCCTGCATCTTTCATAGGCTTGATGGATGAACAAGGTGTTCAAATAGTATTTGGACTTATTCGTCATTGTTTTCATTGATGATATCCTCATATATTCTCTGAGTGAGGAGGAGCATGCGAACCATCCAAAAGTTGTTCTACAAACTCTCAAGGATCCAGTTATTCGCTAAGTTTAGCAAGTGTGAATTTTGGTTAAAGTCAGTTGCGTTCCTTGGTCATGTGGTATCTAGTGAGGGAATCCGAGTTGATTCTCAAAAGATTTGAGGCAGTGAGAAACTAGCCCAGACCCACCTCTCCAACAGACATCAGGAGCTTCTTAGGTTTGTTGAATAATTTTCGTCCATATCTTCCCTATTGACCAAGTTGACTCAGAAAAAGGTCAAGTTTCAGTAGTCATATGAGTCTGAAAAGAGTTTCCTAGAGTTGAAAACAAGGTTAACTACAGCTCCTGTGTTAACTCTACCAGAGGCTTCATATGGCTACGTGGTTTATCGTGATGCATCCAGGGTTGGCCTGGGTTGTGTCTTGATGCAACAGGGTAAGGTTACAACTTATGCCTTCAGACAGCTTAAGGTTCATGAGAAGAACTACCCGACTCATGACCTCAATCTTGCAGCTGTTGTGTATTCCCTAAAGATTTGGAAACATTACTTGTATGGTGTTCATGTTGATATGTTCACAGATCATAAGAGCCTCCAGTATGTGTTCACTTTGAAAGAGTTGTCTTCATCAGAGAAGGTGGCTTGAGTTCCTCAAAGACTAAGAAATGAATGTGCTCTACTATCATAGTAAGGCCAATGTAGTGGTTGATGCCCTCAGTAGACTGTCCATGGGTAGTTTGTCACATGTCGAGGAAAAGAAGAAAAAATTAGCCAGAGATGTCCACAGTCTTGCTCGTTTAGGAGTTTTCCTTATGGACACGATAAATGGTGGTGTGATAGTCCAAAATGGGTCAGAATCTTTATTGGTAGCCGAGGTTAAAGAGAAACAGGACATCGATCCCATATTACTTCAGTTGAAAGGTGCATTTCATCATCAGAGAGTTGAGGTTTTCTCCCAAAGGGGAGATGGTGTGCTTCGCTACCAGCGTCATTTATGTGTACCTAATATGGGTGAGTTGAGGCAGAAGATCCTTACTGAAGCCCCTAATTCTAGATATTATATTCACCCTGGTGCCACTAAGATGTACCATGATCTATGGAAAGTTATTGGTGGAACGACATGAAAAAGGACATTGCAAATTTTGTGGCTAAGTGTCCCAACTACCAGCAGGTGAAAGTAGAACATCAGAAACCAATATGTGTGGCTCAGGATATAAGCATTACTACTTGGAAGTGGGAGGTGATCAACATGGATTTCATTATGGGTTTACCTCATACTCGCAGATAGCATGACTCCATTTGGGTAATAGTGGACAGAGTTACTAAGTCGGCTCACTTTTTGGCTGCTAAGACTATAGATTCCGTGGAGGATTATGACAGACTCTACATCAGCAAGATAATTAGGTTGCATGGGGTTCCCTTGTCTATCATCTCAGATAGGGGTCCTCAATTTGCATCTCATTTCTGGAGATCATTCTAGAAAGGTCTTGGTACTCAGGTGAATCTCAGCATAACATTTTATCTGCAGATGAATAGTCAGGAAAAGCGTACCATCCAGACCTTAGAGGACATATTGAGGGCTTGTATGATAAATTTTAAAGGTAATTGAGATGATCACTTACCTCTCATAGAGTTCGCCTATAATAACAATTTCCATTCCAGCATCCAGATGGCCTCGTATGAGGCACTTTATGGGTGTAGATGCAAGTCACCGATTGGTTGGTTCGAAGTAGGTGAAGCAGCCTTGATTGGGTTAGATTTGGTTCATGAGGCTATGGAGAAGGTTCATCTCATCATAGAAAGACTAAAGACAGCTCAGAGTCATTAGAAGTCCTATGCAGATGTGAGGAGAAGGGACTTAGAGTTTGAGATTGATGATTGGGTCTTCCTAAAAGTGTCACCCATGAAGGGGGTGATGAGATTTGGCAAGAAAGGGAAGCTCAGTCCCAGATATGTAGATCCTTACAGAATCTTGAAAAGGATTGGTAATGTGGTTTATGAGTTAGAGTTGCCAGCAGAGCTAGCAGCAGTTCACCCAGTTTTTCACATTTCTTTGTTGAAGAAGTGTGTGGGTGATCCGGCATCGATAGTGCCTTTAGAGAGTGTGGCTATAAAGGATAGCCTCACCTATGAAGAAGTTCCAGTTGAGATTCTTAACCGTCAGGTTCATAGATTGAGGAATAAGGAAATAACTTCGGTAAAAGTTTTGTGGAGGAATCAGTCAGTTGAAGGAGCTACTTGGGAAGAAGAAGCAGCCATGATGGCCAAGTACCCTCACCTCTGCCCTTCCGATCCAGTTTCAGTTTGAGGTACTAGTTCTTATCCAGAATCTCAATTTCCTCATATGCATGTCAGTCTCAATATCATGTTTTCCCAGCTTTTCCAGTATTTTTAGCATGTTTCCATGAACTCAGGACTAGACTCAGTCAGATATCAGCTTCTAGTATTCAGTTGGTAGGGATTGCAGCTCTTTCCCTCCAAACTCAAATTAGTTAGTCTTCATTTAAGGATGAATGATCCCAAGGGGGAGATATTGTAACACCCCAGGATCTGAACCAACTACTTGACTGCACTCAGCAGAAAAATTTCAAAAAAATTCAACTTTCCAAAAACCACGGTTAAGATCACAAATCCTAGTTTGGAACCACGATCAATCATCTTAGCCATTGTTCCATTTTCCATAGGACCCCCAGTTCATAGTCCAGGAACTTTGAGTCAGATCGCGGACTGTAGTTTAGAACCATGATCTACCCTCTCACTCATGGTTCACCTTAATTTGAGGACCATCAGTTCATAGCCCAGTAATCACGAGTCATACAATGAACCCTTATTCAGAACCACGATCCATCCTATGGACTCATGGAATCAGAACATCAAAGGACCCTCAGTTGTGGCCCAGGGACCACGAGTCAGACCACGGACAGGCATCCAGAACCATGATCCATCCTGTAACTCATGGTTTACTCAGATCAGAGAACCCCCTTAAGTCTCATGGAAAAAACCATGACTCAGTTGACGATCTGTAGACCAGGACTATGGGCCATCAACCAAGTCGTGGTACCCGACTCACAATTTTTAGCAGCTTTCTTTTAAAATTCCCAGGGTTATTCCGAACCTTTTGTTTCTCTTTTAAGGCCTAACTAGGATCCACGTTAGACTCATTTGTACCCTTGGAAAGGTATGAAAACCCTTCCATCCAGGTTTACAGGTTGGTCCCATAGTTAGCTCAGCTTGGGGTATGTCAATTAATAGTAGCTCCCATAATCAGATTCATCTTTGCATTGACCTTGTATTCAGTTATTCAGCTCAGCTCAGCATGTCACAGTATTCATGTTATTTACTTGGTCATTGCATTAAGTTTATCTCTAAGTTCATGTTTCAATATATATCTCTATTTCAGTCTTTATGTCATTTAGCTTAGCATATATCCAGTATGCTCAGTACATTCGAAGTACTGATGCATACTTTTGTGCTATATCATTTTATGATATAGGTTCAGGCGCTCAGTATCCAGTCCGCATTTAGCTTGATTTACAGTCCTTACTCAGCAGCTTAAGTGGTGAGTCTTCATAGTATGAGGACGATATATATGCTTTCATCTTTTACTTTTATATTTCAGTTTCAGATTATTAGAGTTAGCTGAGGGCTTGTCCCAACAACTCATTTCAGTTAGAGGCTTTCAGACATAGAACTAGAATCAACTATTTGAGTTGTCAGTTTTACTTCTCAAACTTATTACATTCTTACTTATAAGATATATATATTCAGACATGTTGGATTTCTTTTTTTTCCATCTCAAATACTTAAAATGTTTTCACCTTTTGCATACTCATATTTTATCAGAATTTGTCTAGATATGCCAGATTATGGGTTAGCTTGGGGTCACTTATGACATCGAGCACCGTGTTGCATCTAAGATGTAGCTTCGAGGCATGACAATAAGGGTGGAAGAATATCCTTATTAAATACCCACATACATGAACCCCAAGCATTTCTTAGCCAGAATCTGGAGATGGAACCCTAGGCCTTGGAGCTAGAGAGAAGAATCCCTTTCTTTGTTTTGAAACTTGATTTAAGAGAATGAATGAAAATCTAGATAAGTGGGACTAAACCCCTTAATTTTGCCAGAAATGACTTAACTTAGGAGTTAAAAGAGTGGAGAATTACAAAATTACCCATGGGAAATAAGTTTGAAAAATTGCTGAAGAAACTCGGCTTAGGAATCCACGGACACCAACCACGGCATGTGGACTGAACCATGACTCGTGGTTGAGGGTCATGGATCTTGGACACTTTGCACCCTTGCAGATCTGATTTCCACAAATGTGATTCATAGCCCATGGAACCTACCCATGGTTCCTGGGAAAATAATGACGTTCAATTCTGATTTCCACAAGGGGCAATCACGGACCGTGGTTTGATCCATGACCCATGAAAACTTATCATGGTTTCAGACCAAGAGGAGCGGTCTGCAAAATTGGTTCCACAAAGGCCAGTCTATGGCTCCTGGTCTATTTCCATGGCCCGTGGACATGGTCCGTGATTCTTGGAAATTTCAAAAAGGTAAGAAATTCTAAGTTTGCAAGCTGGTTCTAATTATGGTGTGTTACAATATCTTTCCCCCTTGGGATCATTCATCCTTGAATGAAGACTAAGTAAGCTGAGTTTAGAGGAAAAGAGCTACAATCCCTATCAATAGAACATAAAAATTGAAGTACAGGTACACTAACTGAGTTGCAACTTGAAACATGATTGTACTGTATTTGTGTCATGCCCCGAGGCTACCCCCTAGACGTAACACGGAACCAGGGACCACACATGTCCTAAGTTAACCCTTGGTCATAGCATAACTCAGATAATCATAAGAAAATATAGCGGAAGCATAATGAAGAAACTAGGCAAACCAATCCATGTATGATAAAGTCAAGATGGAATATAATCTGAAAGAGAGACTCAAACACAATCTATGTCTGAAAAGCCTCTACATATGACATAAGGAGTTGCTGGGAAAAGACCCCAGCTAACTCTAAATATTGAAAGGATGATAATAAGCTAAACTCAAGAATCGGTCCTCGGGAGATGAGGACTCACCAACACTAGCTGAATGGCCTGCGATCTCTAGCCATGTGTCTGAGGAAGGAAACCCGAATTCCATCATCAAGAGGATGCAATGCAAGATATGCGTCAGTACTATAGGATGTATTAAATATGTGAGACATGCAAAATCTGAAGTAGACATGTAAGATATGCCATAGAAGCTGATATAAAGCTATAACAGTAAAACTGTAATGTAAATGACTCAATGCAATACCAAAATTTAAAAACATAATCATAAGTAGTACGTTTGAAATATGAGCAAGAGTCAAATATATCTTAAAAGCTGAAACTATTTCTGTGGGAGGTTCTCTTAACCGACATAGACCATGTGAGCTATATAGAATCTGATGTATCCGCCCCATCGAGAGGACCCAATATACCTTGCCAGGGTATAAAGGCAAAGCTATGGCATGATCACTAAATTTAATGCCCAACAGAGGGGACTTATGAACCTAGGGGGGCACGTAGTTCTTGGACTAAGGGTACTCTCACCCCATCCAACTCAGGGCTAAATACTACTCCCAAAAACATACATATAGTTCATATATTACTGGGGCATATCCGATGCGAAAATTTATTATAACTAATGACATCTTTGATGTCAAATATATTTGAAAAGCATAAGGACATATATGATGTCATGCAATCAATTCATAAGTCTTAAAACATAGCATAACCATAATTCAAAATATATTTTTCTTTCTAAATTCATAGCTTGAAGAATTAGGCATTAAATTTTATAAATACATAAGGTCATGTTATCTAAACATGCAAATTTTCACTTGAAAACATGCAATTCAATGGAATCATGCTAGAAATCATCTTTAATGCATGGGCTTTTGAAATCAACTAAGGAACTTCAAATAAATCATAGATAAGTGATGAGAAACCATAAATTGATACTTTAAAACTGAACCCATAAGTTTTCCCCAATTTGGGTAAGAACCCTAATTTCATAACTTGAAAGATCAAAGTAAAAGTTTGGGGTTTTGGGAACAAGGGTGAAAGGATCCCTTGTTGAATACCCACATATCTTATTGAAGCTTGCTTGATCTAAGATGAAGAGAAATGGAGACTTGAACTTGGAGCTTGAGACTTGGAGCTTGAAGGAGTTCTTTTTCTCTTTTGGTAGATGAAGGAGGAATAATGAGAGACTTAGGCTAATAGAAGTATAAACCCTACTAAAAGTGGTCAAAACGACCTCACTTAAGAGTTAAAAGGGTGGGTAGTTATAGAAATACCCCTGGGATTTAATTAGAGAAAAGTTTTTTAAAACCTCGGCTTTAGGTCCCATGGGTCCTTTCCATGAGCTGTAAAACTAATCACGGTTCATGGATTGAAGTCGTGGTTTCTGATCCAAAAGATAGGCTTCGGATGACATTCCATGAGATAACAAGATGACTCGTGAAAAATTTCACGGGTCGTAGAAACCTCTCATGGTTTCTGGGGGATTCTACTACCCTCAGTCTTAGTTCAATGGGTTAGTTCCATGACTCGTGGAACCATCCACGTACCGTGAACCTGACTCATAGTTATCAAACCCGAGGTTGATCTACAGGACTGGATTCACAAGTCACTTCCATGACTCGTGGTTCTAACCACGGCTCGTGGACTTGACTCGTGGTTCCTGGAAGTTCAAAATTTTGCAGAGTTTCTAAGTTTAAAAGCTGAATCGAGTTCTGGGGTGTTACAATATCTCCCCCTTGGGATCATTCATCCTTGAATGAAGGCTAAGTAAGGAAAACTAGAGAGAAAACATCCCAACCAACCAACAAAACATAAAACTCAAGGAAACACATGAAAACTTAGGTTTTTAACTTAAAATATGATTGAACTAACTTCGAAAAACATGAATGCATGCTAGAATCATGAGGGGAACTAATGGAAATAGAATCGGAGGGACATACTAAGGAGGAAACTATTACCTCATGCTGAAACTGAATCGGAAGGAAAAAGATGGGGGTACTTGGATTTCATGGCTGCTTCTGCTTCCCAAGTAGCTCCCTCAACTAACTGATTTCTCCGAAGGCCCTTCACCGAAGTGACTTTTTTGTTTCTCAACCTCTGAATCTGACAATCAAGAATCTCCATGGGAACTTCCTCATAAGTAAGACTATCCTTCACACTCACATCCTCCAAAGGAACAATCAAGGTCAGGTCACCAACACATTTTTCAATAAAGAAACATGGAAAATCGGATGAACCACTTCTAAATCTGATGGCAAATCCAGCTCATAAGAAACACTGCCAACTCTCTTCAGAATCCGATAAGGACCTACATAATGGGTATTAAGCTTCCCTTTCTTACCAAACCTTATCACACCCTTCATGGGTGACACCTTCAGAAATACCAAATCATCAACCTCAAACTCCAACTCTCTTCTCCTCACATCTGCATATGTTTCTGTTGACTCTGAGAAGTTTTCAACCTCTCCCTAATGGTTTGAACTTTCTCCATGGTCTCATGAACCGAATTTGGACTAATCAAAGTTGAATCACCTACCTCAAACCAACCAATATGAGATCTACACTTCTGCCCATAAAGTGCCTTATAAGGAGCTATCTGGATGCTAGAATGGAAGCTGTTGTTGTAGGCAAACTCGATAAGAGGTAAGTGATCATTCCAACTACCTTTAAAATCAATCACACAAGATCTCAACATATCCTCTAAAGTGTGAATAGTACGCTCTGCCTGGCCATCTATCTGTGGGTGAAAAGCTGTGCTAAGCTTAACTTGAGTACCAAGACCCTTCTAAAATGATCTCCAAAACAGAGATGTAAACTAAGTTCTCCTGTTTGAAATGATGGATAATGGAACACCATGCAATCTGACTATCTCACGAATGTGGAGTTTGGGATAATCCTTAGCTGAATCTGTAATCTTGACAACCAAGAATTGGGCTGATTTAGTCAGCCTGTCGACAATCACCCAAATAAAATCATGTTGCGTACGAGTATGAGGCAAACTTGTAATAAAGCCCATATTGATCGCTTCCCACTTCCAAGTAGAAAGATCAATATCCTGAGTCATACCACCTAGTTGCTGATGCTGTACCATTACTTGCTGATAGTTGGGACACTTAGCCACAAAACCTGCTATGTCCCTCTTTATGCCATTCCACCAATAGACTTCCCATAGGTCACGATACATCTTGGTGGCACCGGGGTGAATAGAATACCTGGAGATATGAGCCTCTATCAAAATCCTCTGTCTCAACCCATCTATGTCAGAAACACACAATCAACCCTGATATCGAAGCACATCATCTCTCCCTTGGGAGAAAACCTCTACCCTTTGCTGATGGACTGCACCCTTCAACTGGTGCAAAATAGGATCACTGTCTTGCTTTTCTTTCATTTCAGCTACCAAAGATGATTCAGACCCATTCTGAATAATAACACCACCATCCATCGAATCCATAAGGCAAACTCCCAATCGAGCAAGTCGATGAACATCCTTGGCCAATTCCTTCTTACCGTCCTCAACTAAGGACATACTACCCATAGACAATCTACTAAGTGCATCTGCCACAACATTGGACCTACCCAGATGGTAAAATAGACTCATATGATAATCCTTAAGAAGGTCAAACCATCTCCATTGATGAAGATTCAATTCTTTTTGAGTGAATACATACTAAAGACTCTTATGATCGGTGAATACATCTAAATGAACACCATACAAGTAGTGTCTCCAAATCTTTCAAAGCAAAACCACGGCCGCTAACTCTAGATTATGAGTAGGGTAGTTCTTCTCCTGAATCTTAAGCTGTCTAGAAGCATAAGCAATCACCTTGCGACGTTGCATCAAAACACAACCCAAACCAATCCTAGAGGTATCACAATACACAATAAAATCATCTAGGACCTCGAGTAAAGCCAACACTGGACCGGTGATTAATCTAGTCTTCAATTTCTAAAATTTCTTCTCACATAGATCAGACCATTGAAATTTAACCTTCTTCTTAATCAACCGAGTTAATGGGGAAGCAATGGAAGAAAACTGTAGTAACCAACCAAACCCAAAAGCTTCTAATATTAGACGGGGAAGTGGGTCTAGGCCAGTTCTTTACTGCCTCATTCTTTTGAGAATCAACTCAAATACCATCTTTAGTCACAATATGACCTAGAAAAGCAACAGACTGCATCCAAAACTCACACTTGCTAAACTTAGCAAATAACTGCCGATCCTTGAGAGTTTGCAACACAACTCTTAAATAGTTTGCATGCTCCTCCTTATTTCGAGAATAGATAAGAATATCATCAATGAGAAAAATCACAAACATATCCAAATACTATTTGAACACACAGTTTATCAAATCTATAAAAGTTGTAGGAGCATTCGTATATCCAAAAGACATAACCACAAATTCATAATGACCATACCGAGCCCTGAAGGCCATCTTTGAAATGTCACACTCTCGAACCCAGAGCTGATAATAATCGGATATAAGGTCGATCTTGGAGAAGTAATTGGCACCCTGAAGCTTATCAAACAAGTCATCAATTCTAGGAATGGGATACTTATTCTTGATTGTGACCTTGTTCAACTGATGGTAGTTGATACACATTCTGAGGGAACCATATTTCTTTCGCACAAATAAGACTGGAGCACCCCATGGAGAGATGCTGGGTCGAATAAAACCCTTATCAAGATTGTGTTTCAACTGATCCTTCCATTCCTTAAGTTCCGCGAGAGCCATCCTATAAAGAAAGAATAAAGATAGGATGTATATCTGGGAGAAGGTCTATTTCAAAGTTGATCTCTTGCTCAGGAGGGACTCTAGGCTAATTTCGGGAAACACTTTAAGAAACTCATTCACAACAGGGACTGACTGGAGAGATAGGGTCTCGGACTCCGTGTCCACAACCCAAACTATATGATAGACACAACCCTTAGCAATTATTTTCCTAGCCTTGAGATAAGATATGAAATAGCCCTTTGAGGATGGAGGACTACCTTGCCACTCTAAGACAGGTTCATTTGGAAATTTGAAACTAACAACTCGACTATGACAATCGGCCGAGGCATAACATACATACAACCAATCCATACCAAGAATGACATCAAAATCAGTCATCTCCAACTCTACTAGATTCGCTGAAGTGACTCTATGAAGGACTGAGATAGGGCAATTTTGGTAGATTCTTTTGGC
This sequence comes from Jaltomata sinuosa, assembly GCA_003996215.1. Lineage (NCBI taxonomy): Eukaryota > Viridiplantae > Streptophyta > Magnoliopsida > Solanales > Solanaceae > Jaltomata > Jaltomata sinuosa. The sequence goes on from QJPP01005117.1 coordinate 84,057, forward strand.
TAGGAATGACTCACCAACAGGAGTAAAAACACAAAAGGGTTCTAAAAGCTGTTGAGGACAAATTTTGAACTTGCAAGCAATATAAGGGGTCACAAAAGATAAGGAGACACCGTGTTCCAATAAAGTATAGACATCGAGGGAGAAGACTTTCAACATACCAATAATAATGTCCGGTGATTTCTCCTGGTCCCGGCGAGAGAACATGGCATAAAGGCAGTTCTGACACTGACCACCAGAACTAGAAGCAGTGCCCTGCTGGGCCGGTCGACCTCCTGGGGTTGCTGGGGCATACTGAGTTCTGCTACCTCTTTGTCCCTTCTTAGCTGAAGGGAAATCCTTAATCTTGTGTCCAATCTGACCATACCCAAAGCATCCACCTGAACCAGCTAAACACTCACCAAGGTAACTTATACCACACTTGTTGCAAGAAGGGTAAGGAGTCCCTTTTGCAACACTCCCCTGCGAATAAGAACCTGATCCTCTACCTGTCTGATCATGACAAGGGCCGGGGACCTGAGTAGTAGCACTAGCTGAAGAATAAATGGGTCCTGATGACTTCTTCTAAAATAAAGAGCGGTGTCCACCTCTGGACCTCTGATGGCTAAAACCTGAACCCTTTGATCTGTCCCTCTTGTTCTCTCTTTCCATTTCCCTCAATTTATCTCCCTCAATATGATGATCATGAGTCATAAGTCTAGAAATATTCATGTCACTCAAGAGAATAGCATACCTATACTCTATAAATGTACTTACTCATCTCATCCTGTGTATCAGCCACCATAGAAGGAGCATGCCTAGAAAGTTGAGTGAACCTCAACCCATACTCCTGAACCGATATAGATCCCTGCCTCAAATTCACGAACTCTTCAACCTTAGCTTGCCTCAACTCTCTAGGGAAGAATCGATCAAGAAAAGCCCTCTCAAAGCATTCCCAAGTCATAGGGACCACGTCCCTAGCCCTAGTATCCTTCCACTGAGTGTACCAAGTATGAGCTACATCCTTGAGCTAATAAAAAGCTAGCTCAACACCCTCAAGACTAATTACTTGCATCACATACAAGATCTTCTTCATCTCATCCATGAAATTTAGTGGATCCTCACCAACTTTTGAACTCAAGAACTCAGGTGGGTTCATGCGAATGAAATCTCGAACTTGGACCGCTACTCCACCTTGAGGGTGGGCGGGGATAGGAGCTTGCTGATTTGCCTGAGCGGCTATAGTCTAAGCTAGCATATGAATGGAATTTCTAAACTCCGCATTAGTGACCTCGGGGTCGGGAATCAGAGGGTTAGAATTTCGAGTGGCTCTGCGAGGCATAGAATGACGAGGGGGCATAATCTGAAACACATAAAGATTGGATTAGAGGATTAATAGAGTTAAACTCTATCACACGATATTGATCATTAAATAAGGGAAGTTCTTTTACCTAAGACACCTCATAGCCTCCCTCTCATAAGTGTGGCGCGCTTCACATACATGAAAAAGACTCTACTCTATATGACTTTTAGACACACTACGACTCTTGAACCTGAGTCCTTGATACCAAGTTTGTCATGCCCCAAGGCTACCCCCTAGGCATAACACAGGACCCGGGACCACACGTGCCCCAAGTTAACCCTTGGTCATAGAATAACTCATATAATCGTAAGAAAACATAGCGGAAGCATAATGAAGAAGTTAGGTAAACCAATCCATATATGATAAAGTTAAGATAGAACATAATCCAAAAGAGAGACTCGAACACTGTCTATGTCTGAAAAGACTTTACATATGATATAAAGAGTTTCTAGGACAAGACTCCAACTAACTCTAAATACTGAAAGGACGATAATAAGCTAAACTCAAGAACCAGTGCTAAGGAGATGAGGACTCACCAACACTAGATGAATGGCCCGTGATCTCTAGCTACTTGTTTGAGAAAGAAAACCTGAATCTGTATTATCAAGAGGATGAAGCACAAGATATGCGTCAGTACTATAAGATGTACTGAATATGTGAGACATGTAAAATTTGAAGTAAACATGTTAGACATGCCATAGAAACTGATATCAAGCTATAACGGTAAAACTGTAATATAAATGACTCAATGCAATACCATAAGTTAAAAACATAATCATAAGTAGTACGTCTGAAATCTGAGCAAGAGTCAAATACATCTTAAAAGCTAAAACTGTTTCTGTGGGAGGTTCTCTTAACTGATATAGACCATGTGAGCTACATGAAATTTGATGTATCTGCCCCATTGAGAGGACCCAATATACCTTGCCAGGGTATAACGATATAGCTGTGTGTGATCACTAATTCTAATGACCAACAGAGGGGACTTATGAATCTATAAGGGAACGTAGTTTTAGGACTAAGGGTACTCTCATCCCACCCAACTCAGTTCTAAATACTACTCCCAAAAATATACATATAGCTCGTATAATACTGAGGCATATCTGATGCCAAAACTGATCATCACTAATGACATATCTGATGTCAAATCTGTTTGAAATGCATAAGGTCATATCTGATGTCATGCAATCAATTCATAAGTCTTAAAACATAGCATAGCTATAATTCAAAATATACTTTTCTTTCTAAATTTATAGCTTGAAGAATTAGGCATGAAGTTTCATAAATACATAAGGTCATGTTATTTTAACATGCAAAATTTCACTTGAAAACAAGCAAATTTTCACTTGAAAACATGCAATTTAATGAAATCATCTTTAATGCATGGGCTTTTGAAATCAACTAAGGAACTTCAAATAAATCATAGATAAGTGATGAGAAACCATGAATTGATGCTTTAAAACTGAACCCATAAGTTTTCCCCAAATTGGGTAAGAACCCTAATTTCATAACTTGAAAGATCAACGTAAAAGTTTAGGGTTTTGGGCACAGGGGTGAAAGGATCCTTTGATGAATAACCACACACCTTATTAAAGATTGCTTTATCTAAGATGAAGATAAATGGAGACTTGAACTTGGAGCTTGAGACTTGGAGCTTGGAGGAGTTCTTTTCCTCTTTTGGTAGATGAATGAGGAATAATAAGAGACTTAGGCTAATAGGAGTAGAAACCCTACTAAAAGTGGCCAAAATGACCTAATTTAAAAGTTAAAAGGGTGGATTATTATAGAAATACCTTTGGGATTTATTTAGAGAAAAGCTATTTAAAACCTCATCTTCAGGTCCCACGAGTCCTTTCCATGAGCCGTAGAAGTAACTACAGTTCGTGGATTGGAGTCTTGGTTTCTGAGAAAAAAGATAGGCTGCAGATGACATTCCACGAGATAACAGTATGACTCATGGAAACTTTCATGGGTCGTAGAAACCTCTCATGGTTTCTGGGGGATTTGACTACCCTTAGTCTGAGTTCCACTGGTTGGTTCCACGACTCGTGGAACCATCCATGGACTGTGAACCTGACTCATAGTTCTCAGACTTGAGGTTGATCTACAAGACTGTATTCACGAGTCACTTCCATGACTCATGGTTCTAACCACGGCTCGTGGACTTGACTCGTGTTTCCTGGAAGTTCTGAATTTTGCAGAATTTCTAAGTTTAAAAGCTGAATCGAGTTCCGGGGTGTTACAATTTGTAAAACATGAATGCATGCTAGGATCACGAGAAAAATGGATCAAATATAATTGAAGAGACATACTAAGGAGGAAACTATTACTTCAATCTAAAACTAGATCGGAAGGAAAAAGATGAGTGTACTTGGTCATCATGGTTTCTTCTACTTCCCAAGTAGCTCCCTCAACTGACTGGTTCCTCTAAAGGAGCTTCACTGAAGTGACTTTCTTGTTCCTCAACCTTCGAATCTGATGATCAAGAATCTTAATTGAAACTTCTTCATAGGTGAGATTATCCTTCCCACTCACATTCTATAATGGCATAACTAATGCCAGATCACCAATGTACTTTTTTAATTAAAAAACATGGAAGACTGGATAAAATGCTGCTAACTCGGCGGGCAACTCTAACTCATAAGCCACACTACCAACTCTCCTCAT
>QJPP01005118.1:0-81449 GCA_003996215.1 Jaltomata sinuosa
TTATTTCAAACATTCCAACCAAAATTCCTCCATTTCTAAAGGGCTCTAAGCACAAATTTCAGTGTGGGATCACCATTTTCTGGTTGGGGCAACATTTTCTTGTTCGTAGTCAATTTCCCATCATTAAATTGTAAGTTTTTGGTCCTTAATTATGTTAAATATGTTATTGTTCTTGAGATTTGGGGGCTGATTTGAGCTCGTGTTTAGAGCTAGTTTTTTTCAATAAATTGGGCATGTAATTCCTGTCCCACGAGGGACACTTTCCCTATTTAGTTTTAAAAATTCTCATGCAGGGCCCACGGGTGATTTTTCACTCGATTTCCAACCCAAATTGTTAATTTGCATATGGGTATCATTGTTCATATTTTAATGAGTAGATTATCGTTATGATAGCGTGATATCATTCAGAGTCTTCCCACAAAGGAAAAGCTCTGGTTTAATGGGTGCGAGCGCGCGTGATTGGCTTCCAGGTATGCTACAACTTACTTACTTCTAGAGTTAATTTGTATAAGATGATTTTACGGTTTGTGCTAATTGATGGTGGGAATTTATGGATTGAATAGTGATTTTAAGGGATTAGATTCTCGTAGCCGATTTAGGACTTTAGCTTAGAATCGAAGACTGGGATCCTTAGTATTACCCTTTCTTGTACCTGTAGGTCTTAGCATAGCCAGTGTAGTGTATTTAGTTGTATTTATGTATATATATATATATATATATATATATATATATATATATATATATATATATATCTTTGCTTGCCTTAGCTTAGTCAGTCAGCCTTCGGGTGTTGGAGTAGTTAATTTAGATATCTATCGTATGGAATTCCCGGTAGTTCTCGAGATAGGTTAGAAGCATGTTTATCATTCTTGCTTAATCGTTCTATCTCCGTATTGTTATTCGTATTTATGTATTTTTGGGCCTGAGGCCATATGCATTGGAATTGTTGGACCCTAAGTCAGCTCACTTATTCCTTAACCCCTTTCGGCTCATTTCTCTTTTTTGCCATTTTAGTATGAATTAACCAATTTAGTTTAAATTTGGTGTAGTTGTTGCCTTAGAGTAAGTTACTGTAGGATGTAGTTAAGAATTTTGTTCTTCTACATGTTGATTTAGAATTTTGATCCTTTTCCTTTAGCTTATGGACCTTATCTCTTTAGTGTGAATTAACTAGACATGATTATTCATCTTGTCCTTATATTGTGGTTATTTTCTTCATGGCATATGAAAGGCACGGTTTAGGCATTGTTTTGGGTTTCAGAAATAGATTTTTGAGAACATCTTCGGTACTATGTCTTTCTTATGAAAACCTTTGTATATTTTATGAATGTCTTTCTTATGAAAACCTTTGTATATTTTATGAAATATTGAATTGAGATAAACTTGCAAGCCCGAGGGAAAGTGTTTTGGGTGGTTTTACTGGTATTTTAAACTTACATGCCTGAGGGAAAGTGTTCTGGGTGGTTTTACTGGTATTTTAAACTTGCATGCCTGAGGAAAAGTGTTCCGGGTGGTTTTTACTGATTATTATCATGGCACAGTTATTAAGATACAGTTTAGAATTTGCATACGGATTTCATGAGTCCCCCATGGATACTGCCTTTTCAAGCTATGGATGGAGGAGGAGTATATGGTACTATTGTCACTTGGCACAAATCATAGGGCATCTCATGGCATGATTCCACCTGCATTACCCTATTAGTTTGATTGTTAGTCACTATTGTCTGCTATTTGCATCCTCTGAACTTATGGGGGTACAGCTAGGTCTATTATTTTCTAGTTGTACTTTTGGGCATATGGGGGTCTGGTTAGGTTATTCTGTGATTGTGTGTGTAACTTTATGGGCTTATAGGTGCTCGGTTAGGTTGTAACTAGACGGTTGTGCTTTACCTTACTTTATTATGTTTTACTTTACCTACGGTATATTTCATATAGCTGATTACTTTTCTGCCTTGTTATTTCCTAGCTATGACATGTATCCTTATACTGACTCCCTCTTTATTTCCCTTTAGTATATTCACATTCTCTGTACTCTTATCTTATTTGAGCTCAGCCGGCCTATGATGCCACTGGGTACCGCGTGGTTTGGTACTCGTACTACACTTCTGCATCTTTTTCCCTAATGCACACCCTATCATGAGTTATTGTCGTTGATGCTATCCTGGTGCGAAGTTGCCGATTTAGATATCCAGGGTGAGTTTCTGGTGTCCGTAGCTGACTTATCTCCTTCTACTTTGGGATTAGTCCCCTTTTTGTATATTTGGAGACTATCATGTATATTTGTACCTATCTAGTACTCCCTATTCTACATGATTAATATCCTTAATAGAATGATTTCTATATGAGTTACTCCACATAGCTTTCAAAACCCAAAATTTTAGAAGAAGCGAGTTTTAGCCTGATTTTACCCAACTATGAATGTTTTTGCAGAATTGAATTCGTTATGATACTATATGTTTTCTGTGTATGTTTAAGTGATATTGCATGAAGCTTTACGAATATTTTAGGAAAATGGTTCAAAACATATCTAAACTTTGACGAAATTTGTTGTAACAAGCCCAAACTTTGTGGGTGTCCTATAACCCCCCTGGACTATTTAGTAGTGTATTTTTGTGACCTTTATTTGTTTAGCTAGAGAACTAACTCAGTCAATCCAAAGAGAGTGCTTCACACCCACCATTTAAAAAATAAATAAATTTACCATCTTAATTAATTTATTTTAACTTTCACTTTCTGCAAATTTTGCAAAATAGCAAATTAGAGACTATTTCTGCAAAATATGATTATTACTACAAATCTAAAAATTTCGTGACTTATATCTTGTTCGTACAACTATGGCTGTAAAATTCATTAGTATCATTGTAGATCATAAGAACTATACTGTTTAATTATAATTTAAGGATATATTTAAATTCGCCATTGTTGGCCGATGGACCTTCAATTAGAGTTTTAATTTTAGACCTCCACTGTTGATTCCTCCGAATTTATAGCTGAGCAAATATGATATTAGTTATTGTTTGTTGCGTGCTTGAAGGCTGATTTTGATCGATAAAACCCAAAGAGAAATCAAAAACTCCATTAAAGCTTCTTCGAAGTTCAAGTTTCAGATTTTGGGTTATCACAAATGAGCTTTATTTTATGTGGATAATATATCAAAAGAATCAAAATATCGAGACGAGATCATATCTAAAATTTGAGATAATTTGAATAATTTTTTGTGTGATTTTTCATTATTTTACAGCAGCTCCTATATGAAGATGATGAAGGTAGAATATACATACGCGCTCAGTACGCGTGTATTCACTTAATGATCAAACTAAGCAAATAAAGGTCACAAAAATACACTATTAAATAGTCCAGGGGGGTCATAGGACCCCCACAAAGTTGAAGTGTGTTATAGCAATTTCAGCCATAGTTTAGGTGTGTTTTGAACCATTTCCCTCTAATATTTTCTTAAACATGGAATTTAGATGAAATAGACTTAGCCTGGATTTACAGCATCTTCTGCATGAATTAGCTTTCTCTTCAAGAACTTAGCATGAAATTATAGTATTTTCACATGAATTAACTTTTCTTAAGAATTTTGCCCAGTCTTCTAGCACTCAGTTTTAAGGCATGAAAATAGTCAATTTCCAGCCTACTTCTTTTCAGAAAATAAAGGTTTTCAGACTAGTTAAGTTCTGACTCAGTATTCTAGAACTTTAATTTTAAAAGAGCTATCAGAAATCAGTTTAGGAGTAGTACCTAGTATCGAGTTAGACTAGGGTTCAACATACCTTAAAGTCCCAGAACTACGTGCTATCATAGGTTTATTTATCCCCTCAATTGGGAAATAAGAACTAGTGATCACGACAGTCATGCCTCTATACCCTGCAAGGTATATTGGGTCCTCTCGATAGGGTGTATACATGAGAGTCCATGTTTAGCTCATGTGATTTATGTTGGTTAATAAAATCACTCATAGAATTAGCTTTAGTAATGAGTATTAAGCCCTCAGTTCAGTTTTATAACTTTTAAATATATTTTCAAAACTATCCTTGCATTTCAGATTTTAAGCATGATTATATTTTGGGCCTATGTACTATAGTTCAGTTAACATTTTAAACAACTTATTAGTATTTTCAGCATGCTTAGTTTTTTTATAGTTCAAATATCTCACAGTTACAGTTCAAAACATGTTTTATACTCTCTTTTATAAAAGAGCTTATGTTCTACAACCATGACTTATGCATTCCCAGATGTTTATACTTAGTCCATTTTTCAGCTATGCTCTACAGTATACATGTATTTTCTCATTATTTAAAGGTAGTGCATCATCTCACATGCTCAGTACATTCAAAGTACTGATCGCATACTTCTTTGTGTTCCATCCTTTCATGATGCAGGTTCTAGTGCTAGCTCTCAAAATCAGGGTCAGACAGATCACAGCTTCCATCCAGCAGGTGATGAGTTCTCTTTATTCGGGTACTCCAGTAAGTTAGTAGTCATAGCAGTTTTATTTCAGTTCTTATACATTGATTAGAGATAGTTATGGGTCATGTCCCAGCTAACTATAGTTAGTGTTAGTACAAGCTTCATAGTCAGTTAGATAGTTGGTTGTATTAGTGTTTCAAATGACTTTGTATTTCAGTTTATGAAAGTTTATTTTATTACAGTATCCTTCAAGAGCTTAATATATGTTTTAGCTTCCACATTATCCTTCAATATTTATCTCAATAGTATGTCAGGCCATGGGTTAACTTAGGGTCACTTGTGACTCTAAGCACCATATTGCGTCCAGGGTGTCGGCTCGGGGAGTGAAAAACTTTTTATCAGAGCATAGAGTTCAAGTATCTTAGGGTATCTATGAAGTCGTGTCTAGTAGAGTCTTACTTATGGGTATGTTGTACACCACACTTATAATCAGAAGGTTACAGGACATTTAGGAAATGTTTCCCTTCTTTTATACTCCTAATCGTGCAGTAGAACTATTCCTTAAGAAACTTATGCAGATTTATGTGTTGCTCCATTTCCTCCAATAATGCCTCATCTTTGAGGTGGTGGAAATAGTAAAGTTCAGATTCCTATCAGTGAGGTGCTTTAAGATAGAGATTTCAGAAAGTTAAGAGTCTACATAAGGGATTGATAGGAGCCTATTAGTGCGTTAAGTCCACTAATTCAAAATCATGTACCCTTTTTCACTCATGCAAGTTAAGCTTATAGTAGAATGTGCTCTTCTAGAAACTTTACTATGAATGGTACCTTAGCCAAAAAGTATGGTTCTATAAGCATTTGGGTAGCACAATCACTCAACAGTTAGTGTGAATTGAGATATTATGGGCCATAAGTTGCAAAATGACCCCAGAGCTAGGTGTATGAATTTAGAATTATAGTAGCTATAAGATGGGGATAGTGATGCTAGTTTTATGGAATTTACCTAGTAGGCTTGACATAATGTATGCAGAGAATTGAGTTGATTAATTTGCAATGAGTATTGTGGTGCAAGTAAGATTTATGTGTGACCCCTAGATGAATTGAGAAACTGTGACTAACTCATGAGATAAAGAAGAGAGCCTTAAGCATTAGAAAGGTAGATGTGTACACAAAGTAGTATGTTGTTGCATGATATTCAAAAATTCTTTACTGCTGTGTGTGACTAGTTTAGAATTCTAGGGTTGCTAAGTATGGAGAAGATAGGTGTATATTATATGGTGTTCTTAAGAGATGAATTGGGAAAATTTAGATAGACGATGTTCAGTCCCTTAGTATGGTTTTAATTCAGCTTATTTGGGTGGATGTGTACTTAGATATGCAATGTTAGTAGACGAATAAGCAAATGTAAGAGTGCTAAGTGTTACAAGGAGTAGTTAGGTACGCCAATGAGAGCATGAGTCCTCTAGTGACCCCCTTAAGGGTAAATAGGGAGCTAAGAGATGCCTCAGGAGAAGACCTGGCAAGGGTTTAGCATCTTCAGTTATAGTATTTCGAAAATTACACAACCTTTAAAACTTGCAGAAATGTATTAACAATATAAACACCCTCCCCAGAACCTAGTCTAAGCCGGTACAAGAGCTTCTATAAGATGAGATTATAACATATAACGGACTCAACTCCCATTATAGAAGGAAGTAGGAGCTACTGGAAGATCACCGCAATCCAGAACCTGTGAAACATCACCAACACTGCAACCAGACTATACCCAAAATGGTATAGCAACAGTAGAATCAGTACAAACACACGTACTGGTAGGCATCATCGGCTGACCCGAGTTCACTCGTACCATCATATAAAAATCAAGATAAAATGCACAATGTAAATGCTCCACCCCTTCAACATTACTTTTATCAATTCTCCCTTTCAGAACTGACCTTCCTCACCTTTAGACTTACCAAGTCGCCTTGTCACCTAGACTTCCCAAGTCTCACTTAATCCTTACCAATAACAATGTCCATACCTGGACTACCCTTCCTTTACCCAAGTCAACCGCCTTGACTAGATATTCAGACTTTCTGCCAAACCAAACCACTTATACCCATATTATTACTTACTAGTGTCCGGCACTTCTCGGACCTCTCGAACAACTTTCCATCCTGGTTATAACAACCCACAACTACAAACCTAAACTTTCCGTCTTATTCCTAATTGATCAATCACATGAAAATCACCTAGCAACCATTGACACCTTCAATGACAACAACAGAGTTATATCTAAATCCCTTGCTAATCCCGAAACCCAGACCCTCCAAGGATCCTCTAACCACATCTAAGTGTTGAACAGGTTATCCGGTCTCCACCAAGACCCATCCTTAGCTTATCAACAACAACTAATTCTTGACCGTCATTAATACACTTAACGATATAGATTGTGAACTTATAACCTCTTTTACATAGTCCGGACCCACTCGGATCCCCCTAACACATCTAGGTATTAACATGACAACCTGGTCTACACCAAGACCAACTAATAGTTAACATCATAACCCAGTATACACCAAGACCAACTGATAATATAATATAACAATCCAGCCTACACCAAGACCAAACTCATAATATAATTACCCGGCCTACACCAAGACCAACAGCCCAATATAATATAACAACCCGTCCTACACCAAGACCAAACTCATAATATAATTATCCGGCCTACACCAAGACAAAAAGCACAATATTATATAACAACCCGGTCTACACCAAGACCAAACTCACAATATAATTACCCGGCCTACACCAAAACCAAAAGCACAATATAATATAACAACTCGGCCTACACCAAGACCAAACTCACAATATAATTACTCGGCCTACACCAAGACCAAAAGCACAATATAATATAACAACCTTTCCCGGTCACTCAAGGACCACCAAAACAAGTATCACAGTTTAATTAAACAGCCTGGTGTACTCACGGAACCAAAAATAGTCAGTACAATGCAACAGTATCAATGCAATGTAGCAATATCAATGCAATGATGCAGTAAAATAAACTCATACCAGGAGTGGTTTTCGAGACAACCATTACTATTTTACCGTACCAGGCGTGGTACCCGAGCCAACCGTTTGTTCTACCCATACCAGGAGTGGTACCCGAGCCAACTGTTAGTATACCCATACCAGGCGTGGTACCCGAGCCAACCGAATGTCAATAATCCACAGTCAAATAGATGAACAAACAACTTGTAAACCAACAAGCAAACACACAGTTCAACACACAGACTGTAAAACAGGAACCTTAGACATTCTACACAACTTCCCTAGCAATGTAATTCATACAAACACTTAGATAAGAGTACAAAATTATACAACATTCACAGGAATTGTAAGCCATCACCTACCCATCCCCTGGTGGATGACTTAGCCCACCTTTGGTCCGAGGATCAACCCGTTTCCCCTTACTGACATATAATGAACGATTTCCTGTCTTAGCATAATTTAGCAATTATGTGATTCTCGAGACTTTACCCAACACCAAAAACAAAGTGAGAGCACCTCCCCTTAGCCTTAGTAAAACCAACAACTATATCTCATGCCATTTATATTCCCGAAACCTTATCTAGGAGTTTCCCATTTCAATTATCCGTAGTTCCCAAGCATTCTCCCTGTTCCCCAAACCTTCCCAACATTCCAGTCCCCTAGTCTATCATTTTATTGTACCAAAACAATATAATATCCACATTATACGAATCATAAAACCAACCCTTTAATCCACACAATTCCTAATTCAAACATAACCAGTATTGAATCCGCCAGACTCCGTGCCCGAAGGAGTAATCATGGATTCTCCCTTTCATTCTACACAATAATAGGAAATAAAAATGGTCAATCTACTCTTGGAAGAAACCTAGACTACCTAGATGTCGAGTAGCTATTCAATGCCCATTATGGCTCCATGAAGGCATTCCCTGACGATTCTGCAGGCCCGAATCCATGGTTTCGCGTCCCCTTCGCTGGAATCCCTCCTCCCCATGGCTCCCAAGACTTGGAGCAGCCTAAGAGAGTTTTGGAATAGCTCTTATCTGTTTTTGGGGCTGAAGGGAAGAGAATGAAATTAAAAACCCACTTTCTTGGTTTTATGGTCCTGTCGCTCCGCTATAGCGGTCCCCGCTCCGCTATAGTGGTACCACTGTAGTGGAGTCAACCGCTATGGCGGAGGTTGACCGTCCTGACTTCCGCTATAGTGGAGGTCACTGTGGCAGAGCTATAGCGCTCCTCACGGACAGAATGTTGAGAAATCTCCAAAATTTATCTATTTTACAACACACTTTTTCCTGACGTTCTGGAACAACCCCTTCACGTCAACCTCAATTTCGAGAGCTCTACTCACCCGAATTCAATTTCGAAAAGTCCCCCAGACTCCTCTATGTCTTAGCTACAAGGAAAACTATCTCGAACCAAGACATCTAACCCAATCCTTACCCAGATTGCCCTAGACCCTACCTTCCTCCAAAACTGGTGGAGACTAGCCTAGCCCAAAATTTTCAACTCCCAAATTCGGAAGTTTTCTATCCCGAAACTTGGCATGAATGGTTTACCCTTAACGAAAAACCTGGTCGATATAATAGATACCAATTTACCCATCGTTCGTCCTCGAACAATATCTACGGCAGAGGGAAAGAACAAGTCCGTCCCTCACTCTTAATGCTCTACCATGATAGCGTATATATAACCTTACGCAAACCACCAAAAACCTCCCAATCCCTTGGTATACCCAACTCAGCCAAAAAAATTTAACTCACTTCCACTCTATCAAGGAATTCCTTCCTTCGAGCTGCACAAGGCAACTCGATTACCCCTCCCTGAGTGCCCAAGAATTCTGGGGCCTCGTTGAAACACCGGAGCCAAAGAAACTCAACTAACGAACAACACAGTTTTTCCCTGCCAAGAGGACTAGATCCCACCATGGTGATCCCTTTCCCACTATACCCGTAGTTCTACTAGCCTAAAATCCATTCCGGAAGCTTCCTGTGGGGTATTACGCCTCTCACATATCATCCTATCACCTCACTCCTATCAACACTATACCCTGAGACACCACGTGCCTCTAAACCACACTACAGCAAGAATTCCATTGGAACCCATCCTAGCATGAGATTTTGTCACTCTCAACTTAGGGGGAACTCTATCTGGGCACTTACACCCTAGTCGTGGCTAAAATCAGTACACCCCTACCTCTCCAAAAGCAGTAACACTGGTTATTATCATGGTCAAGAAGCCAGACAACAATGCTAAAGAATCCTTTTTAATAACCCCACTCCTTCGATTGACCCTACCACTAAGGATCTTCAACAATAAACTAATCAATAATCACCCTCATAATGTAGCCTATGAGAAGTGTCCAACACTACACAGTCAATTACGGGTGATCTTGTCAAATTCCACATGTGTGACAATACCTACCAATGGTCAATCACAATCTTATCAATACCTCGGGCTACCATGTCTACCATTTATTTCTTCGCGTATGGATGCTAAATTTCTGACAAATTCCCTTACGCGCATACTATATTAGCTAAATCATTGCTTTCCTTGTTTTACAAAGCAATTCGCAGCTTAATAATAGCTCTTACATTGCCCCGGGAAGGAATGAAAATAGGGGAAAGCAGAGTAGGCTCACTGCCTCACGCACCTCCGCTGTAGCGGTGGTCACTCCGTTATAGCGGTTCTGCCATAGAGGTTGACTTTTACTATAGCGGTCCCAACGGTAACAGTACAAAAAAATTTATTTTCAGCTAAATGCACCCCTCCCCCCTTCTCGGCATCAAACGCTTCACAATTCAGCATAAAATACTATCAAATACAGAGAGTTAATACTAGACAATTATTCCCACCAATATCTTCCCGCCATTACACACTAATGACTCCCTTGTTCCCATGGTTCCCAACAAGGTCCCGACTGTCCTAAAACCGAAGTTTCCCTACAGTCATAGTTTCCAATCCCTTATCATCTTAACCAAGGATAAGCCCTTTTTTCAAAATGCAGTACCACTTTTGAATCAAGACTTTTAACAACTTATCACAGCCTAAGGTATACAGAATTTTCAACTTAATGAACCTCTGCAGACTCAACATGCACGGCAGATAACAATTTACACACATTTCAAGCAAGTCACATGAGAGTTGTACAACACAACATTTCAACTTCAAGTTACAACCAAATCAAGTCACACAATTTACTCTCTATTCGTCCCATGGATTACCATTAGTCGATCATCCATGTCTTACCATAACTCCCGCTATTAAGCAATAATAACCCTTGTTCCTGATACTTATTCACATACCAATCAGTTAAAACCTGAGTTCCCACAAGTGTATATATTCTTTTCCCTTATCATTCTTACTAACAATCAGACCCTACCCAGCATTTAGCATGCTGTTTTCCACTTGAATTACAAAACAAGAATTCCTTCAATCATTAATACATAATCAAGTTAAGACTCTTCATAACTACAAATTCAAGGCAACTCAGCAATTACACACCACAATATTACAGTCATCCAAACAATTCAATACATACAATGATGAGTCTCAAGCTCTGACACTCAATCAAACCAGTTTCATCACCTTTCATTCGCTTCATGGATGATCATTAGCCGATTCATACATCCTTTATATAGCCTCCCAAGCCAGATACCAATTGGAACCTTCCCGATTTCAATTTTCCTTGCTTGTCTTATTGCAACCGGAGTCCAATGACATCCTTACTTCGTTGAGATACCAATTGAACTCAACCCATACAAGCAAGTGAAAGAACCGCACGAAAAGGAATGAAAGAAGAGAGATGTTTCCTATAATGCTTCATAGCTTCCCTAGGATTAGATGTGGACGTCTACACACCAATCTGCGGGACTCTATTCGACATTTTGCTCTTCTATTGGGAGACCGGTAATCTAAGCTCAAATAGCATTTGTCATGACCCAACTACCGGGCCATGCGGGCACCTACTCTAATCTACCTAGATAGGAGAACCCTTACCACCCGAACCAACATGCAATGGGGAAAAGAAAATAAACCATTAAATAAGTCTCTCAATACATGAGGAATCCCTTTACAAATGTTTGGAAAATCTTTATACAACAGCTTTCGAAAATTACAAAACCTTTAAAACTTGTGGAAATGTATTAACAATATAAAATCCCTCCCCAGAACCTAGTCTAAGCCGGTACAAGAGCTTCTACAAGATGAGCTTATAACATAAAACGGACACAACTCCCACCATAGAAGGAAGTAGGAGCAGCTGGAAAATCACTGCAATCCTGAACCTGTGAAACATCACTAACCGTGCAACCAGACTATACCCAAAAAGGTATAGCAAGAGTAGAATCAGTACAAACACACGTACTGGTAGGCATCATCGGCTGACCCGAATTCACTCCTAAAATCATATAAAAATCAAGATAAAATGCATAATGTAAATGCTCCACCCCATCAACATTACTTTTATCAATTCCCCCTTTTAGCACCGAACTTCCTAACCTTTAGACTTACCAAGTCGTCTTGTCACCTAGACTTCCCAAGTCTCACTTTATCCTTACCAATAACAATGTCCATACTTGTACTAGATATTCAGACTTTCTACCCAACCAAACCACTTATACCTGTAGTATTACTTACCAGTGTCCGGCCCTTCCCTGACCTCTCCGATAATTTTCCATCCTGGTTATAACAACCCACAACTACAACCCCAGACATTTCGTCTTACTCCCAATTGACCAATCACATGAAAATCACCTAGCAACCATTGACACATTTAATGACAACAAAAGAGTTCTATCTAAATCCCTTGCTAATCTCGAAACACGGACCCTCCAAGGATCCTCTAACCATACCTAAGTGTTCAACAGGCTACCTGGTCTACACCAAGACCCATCTTTAGCTTATAAACCACAACTAATTCTGGACCGTCATTAATACACTTAACGATAATAAATTGTGAACTTATAACCTCTTTTACATAGTCTGGACCCACTCGGATCCCACTAACACATCTAGGTGTTAACATGACAACCCGGACTACACCAAGACCAACTAATAGTTAACATCATAACCCGGTCTACACCAAGACCAACTGAGAACATAATATAACAACCCAGCCTACACCAAGACCAAACACACAATATAATTACCCGGCCTACACCAAGACCAAAAGCACAATATAATATAACAACCCGACCTACACCAACACCAAACTCACAATATAATTACCCGGCCTACACTATGACCAAAATAACAATAAAATATAACAACCCGGCCTACACCAAGACCAATTTCACAATATAATTACCTGGCTTACACCAAGACTAAAAGCACAATATAATATACGAACCCGGCCTACACCAAGACCAAAATCACAATATAATTACCCGACCTACACTAAGATCAAAAGCACAATATAATATAACAACCTTTCCTAGTCTCTCAAGGACCACCAAAACAAGTATCACAGTTCAATGAAACAGCCTGGTCCACCCACAAAACGAAAAATAGTCAATGCAATGCAAGAATATCAATGCAATATAGCAATATCAATGCAATGATGCAGTAAAATAAACCCGTACCAGGCGTGGTACCCGAGCCAACCATTAGTATTTTCCCGTACCAGGAATGGTACTCGAGCCAACCATTTGTTATACCCGTACCAGGTGTGGTACCCGAGCCAACTATTTGTTATACCCGTACCAGGCGTGGTACCTGAGCCAACCATTAGTATACCCGTACCAGGCGTGGTACTCGAGCCAACTAAAAGTCAATAATCCACAGTCAAATAGATGAACAAACAACTTGTAAATCAACAAGTAAACACACCGTTCAACTCACAGACTGTAAAACAAGAACCTTAGACATTCTACACAACATCCCTAAGAATTATAATTCATACAAACACTTAGATAAAAGTACAAAATTATACGACATTCACAGGAATTGTAAGCCATCACCTACCCTTCCCTGGGTAGATGACTTAGCCCACCCTTGGTCCAAGGATCAACCCGTTTCCCCTTACTGACATATAATGAATGATTTCTTGTCTTAGCATAATTTAGCAACTACGTGATTCCCGAGACTTTACCAAACACCAAAAATAGAGTGTGAACACCTCACCTTAGCCTTAGTAAAACCAACAACTATATCTCATGCCATTTACATTCCCAAAACCTTATCTAAGAGTTTCCCATTTCCATTACCCGTAGTTCCCAGGCATTCTCCCAGTTTCTCGAACCTTCCCGACATTCCAGTCCCCGAGCCTATCATTTTATTCTATCAAAATAATAGAATATCCATATTATACGAATCATAAAACCAACCCTTCAATCGATACAATTCCTAATTCACACATAACCAATATTGAATCTGCCAGACTCTATGCTCGAAGGCCTAATCATGGATTCTCCCTTTCATTCTACACAATAATAGGAAATAAAAATGGTCAATCTACTCTTGGGAACAAACCTAGCCTACCTGGATGCCAAGCAGATGTTCAATGCCCTTTATGGCATCGTGAAGGCATTCCCTGATGATTTTGCAGGCCCGAATCTATGGTTTCGTATCCCCTTCACTGGAAACCCTCATCTCCATGGCTCCCAAGCCATGGAGCAGCCTAGGAGGATTTTTTGAATAACTCTCATCTGTTTTTGGGGCTGAAGGGAAGAGAATGAAATTAAAAACCCACTTTCTGGGTTTTTTGGTCCAGTCACTCCGCTATAGCGGTCCCCACTCCGCTATAGCGGTACCACTGTAGCGGAGTCAACCGCTATAGCAGAGGTTGACCGTCCTGACTTTCACAATAGCTATAATTATTCCGCTATAGTGGAGGTCGCCATGGCAGAGAGATAGTGCTCGTCCTTGACATAATGTTGAGAAATCTCAAAAATTGGCCCATTTTACAACATACTTGTTTTCTCGACATTCTGGAACAACCCCTTCAAATCAACCTCAATTTCGGGAGCTCTACTTACTCGAATTCGATTCTGAAAAGTCCCCTGGACTCCTCTATGTCTTAGCTGCAAGGAAAACTAGCTCGAACCAAGATATCTAACCTAATAATTACTCGGATTTCCCTAGACCCTACCTCACTCCAAAACTGGTCGAAACTAGCCTAGCCCAAAATTTTCAACTCCCAAATCCGAAAGTTTTCTAACCCGTAACTTGGCATGAATGGTTTACCCTTAATGATGAACTTGGTCATTACATGATGTAGCGGTGTAATTTGCATTTGTGATAGCCGCTCTATAAATGTCATTACTAATAATAACAAGGAGATTTTCTTTGAGATGATTGACCATATTGATAATCATGATATTAAAAGAAAATATTTAATAGAATTAAAAAATATGGTTCTTAATCAATAACCAAAAAAGAAACTATTGAACAATTTAATATAAAAATTTATTAAATATATTTCAAGAACAAAAGTCTGACACAACACTACAAGATCTTTAGACTGAATTATTTCACATAAAAAGAGAAGTTTAGAAGGTTAAGCAAAGACTTTACAAACTAGAAACAGAATCACTTACCGATAAAATTATAAAGGATTTGAAGCCTAAGCACAAACCAGCGTCATACAAGCCTGGAGAAACGTTGAAATTAGAAAAAGATGAGGACGAAGAAATAGAGTTGCTAGAAGGAACTCTAGAAACCAAATCAGGAATTAAAACAATTACAATAGTTAAAGCCCAGAGTTACCACATACCTATTACATTAGTCATAAATAAAAATTATACCATTCATAAAATTGTATTATTAGATACAAGAGCATATCAAAATTGCATAATTGAAGGAATAATTCCTACATACCGCCACGTTAGATGGCATTCACACCACTACGTTAGGAATGAAAATTATTTTTCCTAATCTAAATTGTATGTCAAAAGAGGAAAGCGACTTTGTAAAAAATAAAACTATCTTTAGAATAAATCTACTTCCACAACAAATAAACTATTTAAAGGATGAAATAAAGATTAAGAGGACTCATAGAATGGATCGTAGATATAATATTAAAGTTTTATTTTTTAAACAAATTAAAACAACAATAGAGAAATAGAAAGTACTTGCAAGAAAGATTTTTATTGAGTAGAGGGAAATATTGAGTACATAGAGGGAAAGGATGGGCAATATGAAAGTGAGTGTCTAAGTTTCCAAATGCCCTCCTTCATACAAAGCAAAGATCTTAAATAGACCTTAAAGTGCTGACTCAGCCTACTACTAATACTATTTATGTAACATGTGTCTACACGTGGCAGACTTAATATTACATGGATATAAAAGTGTTGACTCAACTTACCTCTAACTCTATTTATCTTGTTGGAAGTTGTTTCTTCTTGAAAATGAAACTTTGGCATTTGATGTTGCCGTCTTTTCACTTCTTGTCATTTTGCTGATTTTGTTGTTGCCATATTTTTACTTCTTGTCTTCAATGTTGCCTTTTACTTCTTGTCAGTTTGCTGATTTTGATGTTGGCATTTCTTTACTTCTTGTCATCAATGTTGCTTTCTTTTTACTTCATGATGTCTTGCTGATTTTTGTGCTTCTTTTAATTCTTCTTATTCATGATATTGTGAAGATTTCATAGATATTTATCCTAACCTTTTTAGCAGATAATGCTGGTAAACCACTTATAAATTTTTCTTTTCAATAATCATGATTACAGTCTTCTCTAACCATGACCTTATTGAGGAAGACATCTTTATACCACCTAAAATCGTCTAATTTTGGACAGGATAGGTTTGATAATATCTCTAGACTCCTATCTTGAAAAAGTTGGGGTTCTCCTATAAAGTGTTTAGCTATGCTATAAATTAAAGTAGCGGTGGCGTCTTCTGAGATTTGATTTTCAGAAGTTTGTCCTGTGGATTCAGACTTAATAACTTGAGTAATAGTAGTAGCATTTAATACACTTTATTTATTATCTTCGGTCAGATAATTATCCCACCAATATTTTAATGTTTCTGTAAATCCTGCTACAATTAATGTGGCGGCTTGTTTACCCCTAATGTTTTTCACACTATATGCCGTTATGGTCATTCCCATTTCATGTAGTTTATTGTATATTTGATGTTCCGCAAGTCCATCAATATTCCATTCAGCAATTTTTCTTCCAGAATGTGAAGTATGAGATAAAAATTCATCTTCTTCATACTGCATATCCGGAAAAGAGGTTTTTTTATAATAGTTCTTTTTATTAGAGTATCTAGAACTTAAATTGTTGATGTCATTATCAGTTTTGTCAGATATGGTTCTTATGACCTTAAGGATTTGATTGGAGACCACATATAGCAGTTGATTTGTATAATTATTTTACCGAATTATCTGATTTATATCTTTGTTTGTAGGGTCACCTTTACTATCTAATATATCAAGTTTAAAGGGTGTAGCAATAACAATTCTACCATCTACGAGTAGACTAATTTCTTCTAATGGGGGAATTATAGATTCAACCACCTTAGTTTTAGTATACCATTTATTGACAATCATATTTAATGATTATTTTTGATCGTTTAATTTTCCAGTATACTCAAACTATTTAAAAAATTCGATATTACATCTTATTGTTTTCATATCGGTGTGCCAATTTCTTTTTAAAGGATATTCTTTCCTGTAATGAATATTTTTGGACATACCATTCCCTTTTTATGGCATTCTCTGGATCCGTCCAGATTTTATCTAAATATTCAAAGTCAGGTTCAAATTCTTCATCTGACCTGATCATGCACAAAGAGTCTCTTACTCCTAGCATTTCACTAGCAGTGGGACTTGTTGGTTTCTTGGTAATTCTAGGTTTGTATTCTACTTTTGGAATTATTTTCGAAAAATCAACTCTCTTTAATTTTTTCTCTATGTCTTCAAGAGTTACCTCCTTTTCTTCTTGGGTTGTCAAAAATAAGGATCTTGGAAAAGACATTCTTTTACTAGAAGTATCATGACTAAAAGATTGGGATATTAAAAAATTTAAATCTATAGATCCATCCCAAAATTGAAGTACCTGCTCAATGCTTGAATTTTCCTCTTCAATATTTGGCTCCGTTATGGAGTCAAAGTGTCAATTATCTTTTATTAATACATCATCCCATTTTATCATTTTTGGGGCAAAGGTTTTATTATGATTATGATTGGCTTTCATAACCATGGTAACTCCTTTATTGCTTACTATTTTAGCTTTAGGGGCTACGGTAGTTTTCATTAGTCTATAATATACTCTATATATTATGACTATCTCTCTAGTATTTATTTTACTATTCATATTTTTTATCTTAACATTTAATGTTAATGTATCAATAACATTCTGATCATTAATATCTATAGAGAAATTGGGATAACAATTAAAATATACAGGGCCATTAGCTAAATTACTTTGTAATACTTCTAATAATGAGTCATCAAAATTTAGTAATCTATTATCTCTTAGGAGAAGACATATAGGTACATCTAGGCCTAAACGATATAATGGTTTAACTGCTACTTGAACAAGTCCTATATGAAGAAACTTGTAATTTTTCCTATATCTGTTAATATCTTCAGCCGCTAATAATTTAATAGTTTCAATATTCTTATTAATAGCAACCGTAGAATCAGATGTTTTAATATTATATTTTTTTATAAAATCAAAATGTCCAGTTTTATAAACCCTTTTAAAACATTCTTTTGGAATATTTCAATTTTATAGATCACTTTCTATTTTTGTTATCTTAGTAGCGGTAGCAGAAACATTAACACTATTTATTATGTTTCAATTTATTGGAGCATCCATTAAAATTTGAATAAAATATGGGGTAAAAGAGGGGTTTTGTAGTACTACCCTGGAATTAATATCTACTTTAGATGTTGCTCCTTAATAATTATTTCTTCGTGTAGTATTTTCTAATTATCTTCCCTAACTTTCTGTTTCTAGTTTGTCAAGTCTTTGCTTAACCTCCTTAACTCCCTTTTTAGGTGAAATAATTCAGTCTGAAGATTTTGTAGTGTTGTGTCAGACTTTTGCTCTTTAAATTTATTTAATACATTTTTCATACTAAAGGGTTCAATAGTTTCTTTTTCTGGTTGTTGATTAAGAAATATATTTTTTAATTGTATTAGGTATTTTCTTTTAAGATCTTGATCATCAATATGGTCAATCATCTCAAAGAAAATATCCTTGTTATTATTAGTAATAACATTTATAGAGCGGCTATCACAAGTGCAAATTGCGCCGCTGCATCCACAGTGATTACTTGACTCACTGCTGTCAGAAATATATGCGACATTAAGTTGATCTTCGTCACTAAGGCTCTCCTCAGAGGAAGAACTATTTTCATTTTCCTCAAGAATAGAGTATAATTTATTCTTGGCTTCTTGCTCAAGTTCTAACATATTTATTTTAAATTTCCTTTTATTAGGTACACGACAATCCCTCGCGCGGTGACCAAACTTTCCATAGTTCCAACATTTATCAATGTTATTTTTATAAGATTTAATGCCACCTTTAATGGTTTTATGTTTATTAAATCTTCTTTTGTAATATTGGGTTTTTTTTTCTTAAACCTTTAATGGAAATTCTGCCAGAACTAAATATTTATTCTCGGGTTTTGGTTTATCTTCTTCCTTAAAAGGTCTTTTCATTTTTTCTTCAAGTTTGATGTAATGACTTTTCCGGTCACTTCCACGTATACGTTTTTCTTGTACCGTTAGAGCTTGTTTGTAGTGGCCCCAAGTCATTTATGGCTTGTCGGGACTGGTATTTCGGTGCCGGGTCCATTTGTTTGGTTGTATGATAAGTTTTGAAGTCAAGCAAGTAGGCAAAAGTTATCATAAGTTTCTTTAATAAATTTTCCGAACTTTGGGTAAAATGTCTCAGAGCCTTTCTCTCAATATATAAAGAGTTAGAAGTCCCCTGAAATACCAAATTGAAGGTCTACAAGTCTAGTTTCCAACGCACAAAACCTCACGTCTAACTGATCTCGGAGTAAAAAGTTATGACTGTTTTACCATGGACTGTCTTGCAGAAACTGGGTCGCGAACCGGGTCGCGAACCGGGTCGCGAATCAGGTCGGGTCAAAATCGATTTAAAGCCTCAACTTCACGTTTTAAAACGCCATTTCAGTTCTGAAACAGTGAGAAAACATAAGGGAGGGTTCCAAGAGAGTTCTTGAGTATCAAAATCGTGCGTACTTGAAAATATTTAATTTAAAAGTTGAATGTGGTAGAAGGTTATATTTTTATTGCCTTCCTAAAATACTTTTGTTACGAGATATTCGTGTATGTATTTATTTTATAATGTTTTTATAAATTATAATATTTTAACAGAGATAGTAAATTTAGTTATGTTGAAAATTATTATTATAATATAGTAGGTTTTATTTGAAATAATTTTCTATTAAATATGGCATATTTAAAAAGTTATATTTATTTTATCTCAAACCTATGCAATACCCGGATATATACGCATTGGATAGGAAAAGGTGGTGTTGGCACACCCCTCTACGTGGCTCAAAGTGGAATAGGCAATGAGTATAATGTTTTAATGTGGTGGCATCATTTTATTACTTTAGAAGAGTAACTTCCTAATTAAATAATTTCACGTAAGTATAAACATCTCCTTGGGTAATAAGTGTATGCATAGGAGCAGCATATATGTGATATCTACCTAACTTTTCAACTTCTACCACCATGCTCTTTACTTAATATTCATCTTTAAAATTCATAGAGATTACCTTTCATTCATTTATTTGGGGGTTTCATTACAAAGTGAAGTTTTAAATATTATTTTCTACACGTATGTGTATGAACTTTGAAAGAGGATTCATCAAGAAAATGGTTTTATGATCTATTCGATCCAGCAAAGAAAGTTTATTATCTACGTCATGTTATTCAAGCCTAAATTCAAGTTTGATTCCATTTCATAGCTTCTCGAAGTGGGTTGGGATTGGACATCATCATCCTAACAGCTTGTTGTCAGACGAAAGGTAGGTTACGGTTTATTCTCCCTAGACTCCGCATATATAGGATAAAATTGTATTAATGGGCATCCTTGGGTTGGTTTATTAGGTTGGTACCACAAACCTCGACCGCTTTATTCATGTCCGCCTACTTTTGTTCCTTCGTTGTTTGTAGTACTTGCCGATATATTTTATTTACCCTTGTGGTCCTATGAGACCTTTTTGACTCTGGAACATAGAAGGTGGGATTTTGGGAATGTCCGCGAGTCCCAGGCATAGAATTATCCTTCTAGGCTAGTTATGCTTGCTGAGTAGCTGTGGGCCTGTGCAGGGTCGATAGGTTGATTGTGAGCTGCTGGGCAGCTATTGTGTTTGATCATACCATTTCCATGCATATAAAGAGGTTTTATTCATGTTTTACTACGGTTTGGTCTTCGGGCCTAGTGACACTATTTTCTAATCCATGCATGGCCCCGAGGGGGCGTTTTTGATGGAAATAATTTGGAAATGGTTTGATTTAACTTGTGAATATTCTTGGGTAAAAGAAAGTAAAATTATGATTTAAATCACCAGTTTTACGATTAACGCTAGACTCGACAGGGCCGGGGTGCTAGTTGAGTTTTCTTGCTATTTGAGATAATTTTAGCCTCCGTCGGACCGAGCACCCGAGATGACTTTCTACTGTTTAGACCCGGTTATGCCCGGGCACCCTTGGAGGGGTTTTTTTTGAGTTATTTTCCTACTACTTTAGTCCTGGACAGGGTCTGGGCATGCATATTCGAGACTGGGTCTGTATCTTGAAACCGGACTTCCTTCCGGATGACATGTTTTGATAGTGAGTTTTAGTATGTGGTCGGGGACCTCCATGGACCTTGCCATCCGGGCCATGGGCTTCGGGCTGCGTATGCCGGAGGAAGGGTATATGGCGGAGTAGAGGTATACGGGCAGTGTCCTTCTGTGGAACCTACCTACTGGGCCGGATCGGCACTAGAGGAGGTACATACAGAGATACCATTTCACTTGAGATCTTCTTGCATCATATCATTCAGTGTTTGAGGTTCCACCATTGTTTGTTGTTTATTGATTGTACGCTCCGGTAGTATGGGATGCAAGAGGGTTTGTTTTCACTTGTTTGTGTTCCTCGGTTGTATGGGCGGCCGGGGGACTGTAGGTAGACTCTTGCTATTTACTTACAGAATTGTTCCCTGTTACGGTTAAGTATGAAATTGGTTACTGCTAGAATGTTAGTTTATGGATTTGAGATTAATATTATTGGTTGAGTTTGATTCATGTCTCTAAGCATGCCTATCATTACTCTTTCTCTCTTCTTCTTACACTTGAGGTTACCGGTATACCGTCCATTTCGTAAACTTATTATGTATACACTGTTATTGCAAGGACCCCAGGTGCGTTGCTTCTTACTTTCACCTGTGCCTATGGTGTATATATTTTGCTTGCTGGCCTCACATGTTGTTCTGTTGACTTCCCTCTGGGCTAGTTCTTGTGTACCTTTTGTTGATTTCTGTGACTACTTGCTTTTATTCTGTCTGTTACTACGCTTTTATCTTATATGTGCCCAGTTGGCCTATGATACCTACTGGGTACCTTATGCTTCGCATTTGGTGCTCACCCTACCCCCCTGCATCTTTGGGTGCAAATCCTAGCGTGGGCCATCGCCGTTAGATCGCTGTGATTCGTGCTTGGAGATCTGTTGGGGATTACTTCAGACTGAGGGTGAGCTCTTGGCGATCGGAGCTTAGCTTTAGTTTATCTTTTGCCTCATTTACTCTATTACCATTTAGAGACATCTGTATGTATTATTTTGGATCGTTTGGACTCCATGTATGTAGTTTTTGCTTTATAATATGATACCAGATCTTGGGGTTTGGTTTAGTTTCTGCATATGTATATATATATTCCTGTTATCTATTCTCTTCATCTTGTTCCCTTACTTTAGCTTATTAAGCTACCCTCCCGCCTACTTGTTAGATAGTAGCCCATTACTAACTGTCCTGGGCTAAGGGAATTGGTTCGCCTACTGGGGGTTGTAGGTGCCATCATGACCGAGAAATTGGGTCGTGACCTTTGAAGGCTGGGAATGGGGGCCGCTGAGGTCTTATTCTTGGGGTTCCAGGTCTCATTATTTTCCTATAAAAATTCTCTTGTTAAAAAATCAAGGAGAGAACTATTTTTCCATGTTATAAATTCTATTTGAAAATCAAAGGTGAATAATAAAGCTTGACATATAGCAAATATATGTTTAGAACCTATAAACCCATTTGTAGAGCCATAGAGTTCTCATCCAAATTTGCAAATGAATTAATTGATAAATGTAATGACCCTTCAAGTCATTTTCTGCCTTTTGTCCCTTTTTTGGAGTTTCGAGATATTTTCCTCAGCGGCTCCAGGTCATTTATCACTTTCCGGGACCAACGGTTCGGTGCCCGGGCCGTTCGTGAGGTCTTTGTGACCATTTCTGTGTTTTAGCTTTTAAATTTGATAAACCTTTGACTTCGGTCAAATTTCTTGGTTAACTCACTCAAAATTGAATTCTGACCATTCTGTTGGCTCCGGAATGGGGATTTTGGTCTAGCGGGACCATTGGTCTGAGTCTGAGTTCCTTTGGTTTGGTTTGGTGTGGCTTTGTGTGTTTTGGAGTCAGTATGGCTGGTAGGGTTGACTTTGGCCAACATTTGGAGAAGATGGCTGATGTGCCGGTATTCTACGATACATTTGACGCCTTAAACTAAGAATACTCGGGAGTTTTCAAGCAACTTTGTGGTTTTTGATGTTTTATTGTTATATTTGCAGGAAATGGAGCTAGAGATGGAAATAGAAGAAAAATGGTTCAAAAACCGCAACTGGTTAAGCCTGACGGCTGGCATGACTGACCGTCACACCTATGACTGGCCCTCAGCCAGGCCGCCAGGATGAGACAACAATTCATCGTGCACTGCCTAGGAGTGACGGCCCGTCACTGGCCTGACGGACCATCACCCATGCCACCAAGATAAAATAGAAAAAAACACTGTAATTCGTCACTGCGCGGACGACTTACCAGAATTTACCAGCAAGTCGTCACAAGCCCGATGACTTACCAGAATTTACCAGCAAGTCGTCACAGGCCTGACGACTTACCAGAAAAATTGCCTGGGAGCTCACTGTTTAGCTGTGACGGCCCGTCAAATGCGTGACGGTCCGTCAGGCGACCCGTCAAAGAGAAACGGGATTCCGAAAATTCTATTTTTGGACTTTATTTCTTGGACTACTATAAATACCTGTGTTAGGGTTATTTTATGATTCATTACCAAATATTTCTAGAGACTAATTGGGACGACTCTTTGTGAGGAAAAATACGACACCAACGTATTCTTCTTCTTCCTCCATTGTTCTTGGAAATTATTGGCTGCTTGTTCTTGAAAAACTAGAAGCTTGTGTTCATCTATTGTAATAACTTTTTCTTTATATTATGAACACTATTATTTTCTTTTTCTCTAATAGCATGAGTAGCTAATTTCCCACAACTAGGGTTGTGGGAGCCATGGCAAAAGTAGCAATATAGATTCCGAGTAGCATTGGGTTAAATTTATATGTTGTCACGTGGTTATTCATTCGTTATTCAAGTTTTCTAATGGTAGCAAACATTCAAACATACCTAGGTTTGATTTGCTTGAACAAAGAGATTAAAATCGGGAAATTTGATTAACTACGAGGATTCGAGACTACCAACTCTCGTCTTATGATTAATTCTGTAACTAGTTTAATCTACTTGATGTTTAGGATTGAAATAAGAAATTTCACCTTTTCAAGTTCGAGAGAATTTAAAAGGAAATTCGTCTATTTGGTTGAGAAACGTTTAGATGATACCATTAATTCAATCACATCGTGATATACATATAGAAAGAACCCGGTTAAGCTTTGAGTCAAAATTGTTACGAAGCCATGATGAACACTTC
This sequence comes from Jaltomata sinuosa, assembly GCA_003996215.1. NCBI lineage: Eukaryota > Viridiplantae > Streptophyta > Magnoliopsida > Solanales > Solanaceae > Jaltomata > Jaltomata sinuosa. Next base: position 24,338 of record QJPP01005118.1, read on the forward strand.
CCTAGTTCATTCTCATATTGATTAATACTCATTGAAACTCGTAACTTATTATTTAAATTGTTCAAATATTGATCACACAAACCCCCCATTTACCGGAAACTATTGATTATTAGTCATCTAATTCACTAACGACTTAATTTGCACCTTATTCCCTGTGGGATCGACCCCAACCTCTGTTGGGTTCTATATTTGACGACGACCGCTTACGCTTCTTAATTTGAGGTGTAATTTGAGCGTTATCAAATTTTGGCGCCGTTGTCAGGGACTACGGTTGTTTATTAAGTCCGGTGTGTTTATTTGACTCTTAGTCATATTTCCTGCTTTTACTTTTATTTGTTATTTTTGTTTGTTACAGGGTACATAGTTGTGCATGCCAAGTACCCGGCTCTTTGGTGAATCAACAGTACCTTACGATCCCGAGCTTGCTAGAACGTTAAGGTGAACCATGAATGCACAACAACAAGAGGCAACAAGATTAGCTGCAGCTCAGCAGGCCCAACAACACGTAAATGTTGATGATATTGAGGACGATGTTGGGCTGGATGATGAGGCTGCAGCGGGTGATGGTAGAGCTGTGGAGCGTGTTGAAAATATAGCCCCCGCAAACCAAAGGCAGCAGCAGAGGGGTAGAGGTCGACACCAACAAAGGCAATTTGCTTTGGATGATGATGAGGATATCGACTTAGCTGGAGTTGGTGCCACGGGCGCTATTGGGCTTCCTCCGCTATCGCCTGGGGCCAAGTTCAAAATTACTAGAACAATGCCCCAGCTGTTGAACTTAAAGGGACTGTTCCGTGGTGTTGATGGTGATGATCCAAACTGACACCTGATGAATTTTATGGGTATATGCAAGTCGTTCGAATTGCCTGGAGTAAGTCAGACAGCGAACAGGCTCAGGTTATTTCCGTTGTCTCTGTCTGATAAGGCAGCATTATGGTTGATAGAGCTAACCCCTGACTCTATCACAACCTGGGGATAGTTGAAAGGAGCTTTCCTAGAAAGGTTCTTTCCTCCCTCTAGGATGATACAGTTGAGGGATGAAAATAGCAACTTCAGACAACAACCTCATGAGCCTTTACATGAGACCAGGTTGCGGTTCAAGAAAAAGCTAACACAATGCCCAAACCATCAGTTGACCGATAATTTTTTGATGCAGACATTCTACAGGGCACTGAATTTGGCTACCAAGCCGACACTGGATAATGCAGCAGGTGGAGCATTTATGGGTCTTACCTTTATCGATGCCACATCTATTTTGGACCGGCTCACTAAAACCAACAGGTCTTGGCATACACGGGATACAGAGGTAGCTGCTAGTACTTATGCAGTCGGTATGTCAGCGGAACAATGTAGGAAAGAAGAAGAGCGGGACCAAGATATGGCCCATCTGAAAACGTAAATGGACCTACTGACAAAACATTTATTGTCTGGAGGTATGGAGAAAGTGAAAGCTGTGGGTTCCCAAGGTAGAGCAGCAGAGTTTGAATCTGATGAGGAGGCAAATTATGTGGGTGGTTTCCAGGCTTATGGCTAAGGAAACCAAGGTCGGAACAATTACTATGAAAATCCGGGTTATAAGAGTCGAGAACAAGGTGATTGGAGGAGCAACGACGATAGAGGTGGATTATACATACCACCTGGGAATCGTGACAAAGCTAGCAATGAGTCAGGGACGTCCAAACTAGAGAATATGATGGCTAAGATGCTGTTGAAGGTAGAATCGACTGACTCCGGGGTAAAGGAGATGAGGATTGAATTATCAGCAATGAGTCAGGTAGTGGATTCACATTCCACCTCGATCAAGCAATTAGAGTAGCAAGTGAGTCAAATCTCAGCGTCTCTAAATCAAAGAAAGATAGGTACCTTGCCGAGTGACACCATTCAAAACCCTAGGAATGATGGGATTTGTATGGCGATCACTACGAGAAGCGGTAAAATATTATCGGAATCACATCCGATAATTCAGACTCAGAAAGGTAATGTTGCTGAGGAAGATTAGTTAGTAGGTGCTGAAAATATGGTCGATGAGGGTGTGAGAGTATCTGTTGAAAAACCCGCTGTGGTAGAGGATGCTACTCAAGTGCTCACGGATAAAACCAAGTAAGTTGAAAAACTTCCAACTATGATGCCTCGGCCACCGCCTCCTTTCCCAGAATGGTTGAAGAAGAAAGTGGAAGATAACAAGTTCCTAAATTTCATGACCATGCTCAAGCAGATATCAGTAAACATCCCACTGGTGGACGCTCTTGAACAAATGCCCGGATATGCCAAGCTCATGAAGGACTTTATTACCAAGAAGAGGTTAGTGAGCTTTGAACCAGAAGATAACCTCCACCACTGCAGTGCTATTTCTTCAAGATCGTTAGTGGAAAAGAAGGAAGATCCAGGTGCTTTTACTGTTCCCTGTACTATTGGGAAATTCAACTTTGAAAAAGCCTTATGTGATCTTGGTGATAGCATCAACTTGATGCCGCTAGCAGTCTATAAACAGTTGGGTTTGGGAGCTCCCAAACCAACTACCATGAGGGTGTTAATGGCTGACCGTTCAGTAAAGCGACCGGTGGGAATATTGTCTGATGTGCTGGTAAAGGTTGGTAAGTTTATATTCCCAGATGACTTTGTAATCTTAGATTGCGAAGTGGACTTTGAAGTTCCCATTATCTTGGGACGACCATTGTTAGCCAGTGCAAGAGTGTTGGTCGACATGGAAAGAAACGAACTGACATTCAGATTAAACAATAAATTGGTGAAGTTTGATGTGTGTAAATTAATGAAGACACCAAGAGACATGAGGGTGGTCTTGGTTATCAATGTTATTGATGACGCCCCTACGGATGTGCATATTGAGGAGAAGGGTTTTTTTGAAACCGTAGTTGTTATGAGAATGGTGTTGGGATCACAAGAATAGAAACGTATAGAGGAAGGCGGTGAGAACAAATCAAGGAAAAGAAAACACCGCAAGAGAACTAGCAAAGAAAAAGAGTTAGAAAGAGTAAAGAAGTTGTCTCGACTAGCTGAGGAGCCGATAAAAGAGAAAGTTGGAGCTCAACAGGATGATGTCGCTTACACCTATTCCAGCGATTGCTCCTGCTTTGGAGACCCTGGTGGTCTCCAACATCATGCTAGACTCTGAGTCCTATGGGCTTCACAGGTATTCCTTTCTCTCACAGTTTAAGCTTTCACATGTATGCATTAGGGGCAATGTATGAGTAGGGATACCTGTGAGTCTTTCAGCACCGAGGGTTTTTGTTGCCGTGTTTCTTTTCCCTCCGGTGAGCTATCTAGTAGAACCTGCATGTTTAGGTTATCATTTAAATTTTGGTTGTGTTGTGATGTCTATAGCAAGCATGGCTTTTTGAAAGTTGAACTAAAAGGAGCCCCCTCTGAAAAAGTTGATTTTGTACTTATGTTTGAAACGATTGACTGTTCTGGATCCTTGAATGTCATTGTGTGGTTGTGATTGTAATAATTATGCTTAAGCCGATCTGATGGTTTGATAGTTGGTAGTGGTATGGTTTCTTGGTGCCAAGTGTGTGTGAGCTTATTATTATAAACTCTTACTCTGTTCATGCATCTAGAACTTGCCCGGTCAATTTTATTAAACTTGAAGTTGGTTGCTTAGGAAAGGATCACAGGCCCTTTTTGTGTGCAGTCCACCTAGCCTATAAGACTGTCCAAATGCAAATAATCCCTTTGATCCCTGTTTGAGCCATAATTGACCCTATTATTTCAATAACCTATCACCATTTCTTTTTAACTTTGAAGCCATGTTTTGGCCTTGGTCCTTCCTTGGACATCGTGCACCTCAACTCAGGCAATCAGCATAAGTTGAGGGTGGCTACTATAGAGGTAAATGATAAGAAAAATAGGATGGATAAGTTTGGTTGTGGATAGAATGAAAATTTTGGGTGTGTGCCTAAGAAAAGAAAGAAAAAAAAAAGAAAAAGAGATGAAAAAGAATTGTCAAAATAAAGAGGCTGCACCTGTAGCTAGCAAGAAGGGAATAAAAACGTGAATAAGGATGGACGAAGTAAAGTTAAGTTGAAATAGTAGGTCGGTGATTCCAAGGAGGGCTTAGTCACTAACCCCTAAATGTATCCTACCTGCACCCAAAGCCTCATTACAAGCCAAAACAAGTCATGTAGCGATACTGAGTGTCTTTCTGAAAAAAAAAACGTAATAGGATAGCAAGGGCAAGCTTATGGCATCGCATGTGCATTGTTTGAAATCAGTTGTGAGTGTGAGTGCCTTACCTAATCCCAAATCTTGTGTGTGGGACTTCGTTGTGGTGAGGGCACCGAGATTTCTGTATCATCTATTGACTGTTGGGATAACTGTTGTGTGTGTATGTAGAATATTCTATCATATCGGAATGACATGTTTGGATCCTTACAAGTTAGCGTTTCATACATTTGTGTACTACCGGGGGGCTTGATTTAAATTTAATAAACTGTTGAGTGGCCATGATTTGCTAGAGATATGTGTTGGTATTCTTAGTTGAGTCATCATTTTGGTTTTGTTGTCATGTTGCCTGAGGACAAGTGAACATTTTAAGTTGAGGGTGTTGATGTGCCGGGATTGTACGACACATTTGACGCCTTTAACTAAGAATACTCGGGAGTTTTCAAGCAACTTTTGTGGTTTTTGATGTTTTATTGTTATATTTGCAGGAAATGGAGCTAGAGATGGAAACAGAAGAAAAATGGTTCAAAAACCTCAAATGGTTAAGCCTGACGGCTGGCATGACTGACCGTCACACCTGTGATTGGCTATCAGCCAGGCCACCAGGACGAGAAAACAATTCATCAAGCACTGCCTAGGAGTGACGGCCCATCTGACGGACCGTCACCCATGCCACCAAGATAAAATAGAAAAAAACACTATAAGTCATCACTGGGCGGATGACTTACCAGAATTTACCAGCAAGTCATCACAGGACCGACGACTTACCAGAAAAATTGCCTGGGAGCTCACTGTTTAGCTATGACGGCTCGTCACGTGCGAGACGGTCTGTCAGGTGACCCGTCAATGCGAAACGGGATTCCGAAAATTCTATTTTTAGACTTTATTTCCTGGACTACTATAAATACACTGTGTTAGGGTTATTTTATGATTCATTACCAAATATTTCTAGAGACTAATTGGGACTACTTTTTGAGAGGAAAAATACGACATCGACGTATTCTTCTTCTTCCTCCATTGTTCTTGGAAATTATTGGCTGCTTGTTCTTTGAAAACTAGAAGCTTGTGTTCATCTATTGTAAGAACTTTTTCTTTATATTATGAACACTATTATTTTCTTTTTCTCTAATAGCATGAGTAGCTAATTTCCTACAACTAGGATTGTGGGAGCCATGGCAAAAGTAGCAATATAGATTTCGGGTAGCATTTTGTTAAATTTATATGTTGTCACGTGGTTATTCATTCCTTATTCACGTTTTCTAATGGTTGCAAACATTAGTACATACCTAGGTTTGATTTGCTTGAATTAAGAGATTAAAATCGAGAAATTTGATTAACTACGAGGATTCGAGACTACCAACTCTCGTCTTATGATTAATGCTGTAACTAGATTAATCTGCTTGATATTTAGGATTGAAATAAGAAATTTCACCTTTTCAAGTTTGAGAGAATGGAAAAGAAAATTTGTCTATTTGGTTGAGAAACGTGTAGATGATACCATTAATTCAATCACATCGTGATATACATATAGAAAAAACCCGGTTAAGCTTTGAGTCAAAATTGTTACGACGCCATGGTGAACACTTCCCTAGTTCATTCTCATATTGATTAATAATCATTGAAACTCGTAACTTATTATTTGCATTGTTCAAATATTGATCACACAAACCCCCCATTTACCAGAAACTATTGATTATTAATCATCTAATTCACTAATGACTTAATTTGCACCATATTCCCTGTGGGATCGACCCCAACCTCTATTGGGTTCTATATTTGACGATGACCGCTTACGCTTCTTAATTTGAGGTGTAATTTGAGCATTATCAGCGGCCTCGGATAGGAATAATGTTAGAGTCATTATCTCCAGAATGTCGACTTTCGGCTAGGGGACCTTTGGTTCTGGTCCCGAGGCTTTCGAGCTCATTTTTGGATTTTGAGTTTCGAGTTGGATTTGGGCGTGGGGCCTACTTTTTGTTAAAACAATCTCTGTTGGGAATTTAATTAATTCCATTGAGTCCGGAATACCATTTCTGGTAGGGTAGCATGGTTGGTTTGTGTTCACAGGGTTCCGGATGAATCCCGAGGGTCCGTCGAAAGATTTTTGGACTTGGTGCTTTTGGTGGTAGCTACATTAAGTTGCAGACAACTTTGCACTTCGTGATCGAGGGGACCCCATCACATTTGCGATGGTCTAGTTGTTTGACCATCACATTTGTGAAGGGTTCCTTCGCATTCGCGATGTAGCAGGCTGGGACCCGGCTCAACTTCCTCTTCGAGAACGCGGCCAGGACCATTGCGAACGTGTTGGTTGGGCTGACTATTCTCTGCGAATGCAGGGGTCCTATCGCGATCATGATGAAGGACCCATGGTAGTTATATAAAGTTCCAACTTTATTTTCTCCTTCAAAAATCCAATAAAACTCCATTGTTGAGCTCCAAGCTCCAAAGTTCCAGCTCCCTTGCTCAGTAACTTTCACCCGGTAAGTTCACTCGTCACCCCTCTCCCTTTTCCACCCCTCTCCCTTTTCCATGTAAATTCCCATGATTCTCCCGCTAAACTACCTTGTTGCTAAATCCTTAGAGTTGGAGAATTCTTGTGGAATCTGATTGTTTGAGGACTGCGTGCTCCTGAATTTGTGCAACCCATCTCCGTAGCGTGTTTATCTTGTTGAGGTAGGTCCCCACTTCTAAATTTTTGCCCTTTCTGTTTCAAATCCCGTGAATTTATGACACTTCGGGGCTATTTTAGGCCCCGAAACAAACTTTGTTTGTCGCCAAACTTTTGGCATGCGTTCCTTGACCCACCGCAAGCATAATTATGAAGTTTGTTTTCTATTTTGTTGCACGAGCACTGAGGATCATTTTACCGACCCGATTTTCAGCCTGATTTTTCCGTATAGCAATATAGGTGTTATTATTCTTGTCTTGACACCTAGTTTATGTTCATGATAGCATGGCAGCTTTCTGAGGCTTTTCGAAAGGGGAAGGCAAATGAGCGATGGTTCGTGCTTGTAGTTTGGCCCCAAGGTAGGTTACAATTTACCTTCTAGACTGAGTTTAGTTGGATTATATATATATCTGTATGTTACTCGAATGCTAGGTTGGATTTCAGATAGACCTTAGGCTTAAATCCTGTTTATCATGTTAATTGGCCATTTTGAGTTTTTTAGCACTAGGACTGTATGTTATCCTTAGCCTAGGAGCTTGTTTCTTCTGTGTGATTAGTCTAAGACCCTTAGCATGCTTTAGGAGGATTTAGAGGTAGAATAGAGCTTGCCCATTATTTTTTGCTTTTATTTTTTACTTTGCCACTTTATTATATCGTTGTATGTAACAATGGGACCGAGGCCATGGCTAGGATTTGGATGGATTCCAGGTTAGTTTCTCTTGGTTTGGAGGGTAGTTTTGCCCTGTTTGTTCTGATTATGTGTTTTTCCTCTGTGTGCAAACATTCATACTCATATCGCATGGCATATCTTTGGTGCAATAAGGAAATAGTTTTTTCTAAGGTTTTTGGTTTGAAAAAGAAGCTCTACTATTGTTGTGACAATTTTCCTGACTAAAGCAAGCTATTTTAAGTATCACCTTGGTTTCTGTGAGGAAAAGAGGAACTACTATTTTCTGTATAAAAATTTATAGTCTGATGCGGTATTCCGGACCCCCGATATGGTATTCCGGACCCCTGATGCGTTATTTCGGGTATTCTACTTTCTTATTTATATAAATATTAGTCCGATGCGGTATTTCGGACCCCTGATGCGTTATTCCGGGTATTCTACTTTCTTATTTATATACATATTAGTCTGATTTGATATTCCAGACCCCTAGATGCGTTATTCTGGGTATTTTACTATTTTCATATATATATGCATAGTCCGAGGCGCTATTCCGGGAGCCCAATGTGGTATTCTGGGTTTATATTATATTGTAGTCATATATGCATCATCGAGCATCGCATTACATTTGCTTTGGCATGTGGATTGACTCTGGTTTGGCTTGATTTTGTTTCCCCTTTTTCTTTTTGTTTATTGGCATGTCTCCGGCTTTATAACTAGATTTAGGTGGATCCCTGTATAGTTAGCTACTTTCCTGTAATCTATATTTATATATATTATATTTCAACACTAGGTCAGCCTATGATGCCTACTGAGTACCCGTTGTCTTGGTACTCATACTACACTCTGCATCTCTTTTTCTGATGCAGCACCTAGTACGAGCCACCCTCATTGATCTCTTGTCATTCAAGGCCCGTTGTGGTTCGGATAGTGGTGAGCTCCCGGTGCTTTGGAGACTTTACTTGCTTTTCATCTTGTACTTCCTGTCTATAATTTGTATTTTGGATAGACAGAGGTTATTATATAGCTACTCCTTACTTTAGTCGCTCTTTTACTAGTGACACCAGGTCCTGGTTGGTGTTCGGGTTATTTTATCTTTTTTGGTCACTTTAGGGCCATATTTTGTGTATTGTGTATGTTGGTATGTATATATATGTTTTTTGCCCGATCTTTTGTTATATCTTTCGCTTCTATTTAGTTAAATTATTATTTACTGCTTTACGCATGTTTGGGATAGGCTAGTTTACTGGGGGGGTTATGTAGACGTCATCATGGCCCAATTTTGGGTCGTCAAAGAGTGGTATCAGAGCCCTAGGTTCACCGGTCTCACCATTACAAGAGCAAGTGTCTAGTAGAGCCTCGTGGATAAGGTACGTTGACCTCTGTATCCTATCTGCGAAGGGCTATAGGACCTTCCTTAGGAAAGGCTTCATTTTGTTTGATTCTTTATCATGCTTACTTGACTTGATCAACTCCTAAATATAATTGTTTCACTCCTTCTCAGATTGTTCGGATGAGATCTTCAGCGGGTGGGGACGAGGCCCCTGCCTCTGTAGTTAGAGCCTCAGCCAGAGGATGGGGTATAGATCGACCTAGGGGTCTAGGCAGGGCACAAGCTGTGGCACCAGCTTGGGCCTGGGCGAAAGTACCATCACCGTAGTCTAAGGTTAGAGCATACAAGGTTCAGTATGAGCTGAAGCATGTGGGGCCAGCCCAGCATCCGGCAAGTTTTGTAGCTACTCCAGTATTGCAGGACACCTTAGTTCGATTGTTGGGGTTTCTTGAGGGTATGACTCCACCAGCCGCTTCGCTGAGCACTCTCATTGGTTCTCAGGTTTGAGGTGAGGCTCAGACTTCATCTCAGGCGGTAGCATAGGGTTCAGGAGCGAAGCCTGTTGCTGCGGCTCCTAGATTTGAGGTATACCAGTCCCTGCAATTGCTCCCCCTCTTTTAGCCGTGCTAGTTATGTCTTATGAGGAGCAAAAGATGCTGGGTATGTTCTTTAGATTGGGTCTCTCGAGGTTTTCAGGTGCTTCTAGGGAGGATGCGCATGAGTTTCTGACTACCTTCCAGGAGAAGTTACATAATTTTGGGAAGTTACATAATTTTTGGTTAGTTGAGTCTTACAGAGCCGATTACACCATAGTTCAGCTAGATGGTCCAGCAAAATAGTTATGGAGGTCATATTTTGCTTGTAGACCAGCCGGGTCATCCTAGCTTGTTTGGGGTAAATTGTCCACAACTTTTCTGGAGAAGTATGTACCACGTAACATGAGGGAGCATCTGATGGATCAGTTTTCTAGGTTGGAGCAGGGCTCCATGACTGTGTCTAAGTATGAGGTTTGTTTCCACTAGCTATGCAGACACGCCACTATGATTCTGCCCACTGCGCATGAGAAAGTACGCCAGTTTGTTCGGGGTTTGACCTTGCACCTCCGCTTGTCCACAGAGGGTATGGTAGCATCGGGTCACTCTTTTCTGGAGATAGTTGATCATGCCCGTACTATTAAGGGTATAATTCGCGAGGCCCAAGGGGGCAGCGATAAGAGGCCCCGCCATCAGGGCAGTTTCAGCGGTTCACAAGGCAGTGGTAGGGGCTACTATGGTAGAGGTCAGCACCAGCAGTATTTCCTACCGAGCTGGCATGTTCAGGTGGCAATACAGACTACCAAGGGTCAGAATAGCCAGAATCTCATTCGGTCAGGTCTTCACAACGGAGCACTTATGGTTGGGGTTGTTATGAGTGTTGAGAGATAGGCCACTTTTCTAAAGATTGCCCGATGGTACAGCATCCTAGGCGACATGATCCATTTGTTCAGGCCCCCAGGGCTCCAGCACCTCCAGCTAGAGGCGGTTTACAAGGTAGTAGGGGTGGTCCCCAGGGCACTAGTGGTGGCCCTCATTCTGGTAGGTCAGGTGGTTGTGGCGATCGAGGCCACATGTATGCAGTTTCGGGCCGGACAAAGGCCGAGGGTTCAGTTGCTCTAATCACAGGTACGATCTCCATTTGTCATCAGTCTACTTCTACTTTGTTTGATCCGGGGTCTATATTCTCGTATGTATCTACTTATTATGCTACTCGTCTGGGGTCTATTTATGAATCCGTGCTTGTGCCTTTTTGGGTATCTACTCCCGTAGGTGATTGTTTAGTAGTGGATCAGGTGTATCAGTCTTGTCTGGTGACTATCATGAGGTATGACACCTGGGCTGACTTGGTTGTCCTTGATATGGTCGATTTTGATGTGATCTTGGGTATGGATTGGTTGTCTCCTTATCATGCAGTATTGGATAGCTTTGCCAAGATCGTTACAATTCGGATTCCTGGTATCCCTCCTATCATATGGAAGGGAGCTGATAGCCACATGCCGAGGGGAGTTATATCTTTCCTGAGCACCCAGCGATTGTTTGGAAAGGGGTGCTTAACTTATCTTGCCTACGTCCGGGATACTAGTGCAACCACACCTCCTGTTGAGTCGGTTCCAATGGTTTGCGAGTATTCGGATGTGTTTCCTTCCGATCTTCTGGGTCTTCCTCCTGATTGTGACATTGATTTTGGTATCAATGTCGAGCCGGGAACCAAGACCATTTCTATTCTGCCATATCAGATGGCACCTGCTGAGTTGAGGGAGCTTAAGGATCAGCTCTATGATCTATTGAGTAGAGGGTTTATCTTGCCTAGTGTGTCTCTGTGGGGTGCTCCAGTTCTATTTGTGAAGAAGAAGGACGGGTCTATGCGTATGTGTATCGACTACAGGCAATTGAATAAGGTGACAGTTAAGAACAGGTATCCGATGCCATGTATTGATGACTTTTCTGATCAGCTACAGGGTGCAGCAGTGTTCTGTAAGATAGATCTGAGGTCCGGTTATCACCAGTTGAGGATTAGGGCTAAGGATATCCCAAAGACTGCATTTAGGACTCGATACGGCCATTATGAGTTCCTAGTCATGTCTTTTGGGTTGACTAATGCCCCAGCAGCATTTATGGAGTTGATGAACCGTGTGTTCAGTGCTTACTTGGATTCGTTTGTGATTGTGTTCATCGATGACATTTTAATTTATTCGAGTAGTAGGGAGGAGCATGAGCAACATCTTAGAGTTGTACTTCAGGCATTGCGAGACCACCAGTTGTATGCCAAATTCACTAAGTGTGAGTTTTGTCTTGAGTCTGTGGCATTCTTGGGGCATGTGGTATCCAAGGATGGATTATGGTAGATCCAGTAAAGATTGCAACAGTTTGTGATTGGGCTAGGCCTACTTCTCCTACCAAGGTCTGTAGCTTCGTCGGGTTAGAAGGTTATTACAGACGGTTTGTGGAGGGATTTTCTTCGATAGCAGCTCTTTTAACTATATTGACTTAGAAGAATGTTTCCTTTCAGTGGTCAGATGAGTGTGAGGCAAGCTTTCTGAAGCTCAAGGCCTTGTTGACTTCAGCTTCGATTCTTACACTTCCGATCGAGGGTCAGGGTTTCACCGTATATTGTGATGCATTAGGTATTGGTTTGGGTTGTTTGTTGATGCAGCAGGGCCGAGTTATTGCATATGCTTCCAGAAAATTGAAGGTTCACTAGAGGAACTACCCCACACATAACTTGGAGTTAGCAGCGGCAGTCTTCGCGTTGAAGATATGGAGGCATTATCATTATGGCGTGCATTTTGAGATCTTTACTGACCATCGTAGTCTTCAGTACATTTTCAGCCAGAAGGGTCTAAATTTGAGGCAGCGTAGGTGGTTGGAGTTACTGAAGGACTACGGCATTTATCCTTTATTATCCAGGCAAGGCAAATATGGTAGTAGATGCCTTGAGCCGGAAGGCGGAGAGTATGGGTAATTTGGCTTACTTAGCTATGAAGGAGCGACCTTTAGCTTGGTATATCCAGTCCTTGGCTAATAGGTTGGTTCGATTTGACATTTTTGAGCCGGACCTTATTCTTGCTTGTGTTTAGGCTAGGTCTTTCTTGTTTGAGTAGATTCGAGCACAATAGTTTGATGATGCAAGATTGAGGATCATTCGTGACAAGGTGTTGAGTGGTGAGGCTAAGAAGGCAACTTTAGATTCTGAGGGTGTTTTGAGTATCGAGGGTCGTATTTGTGTTCCTAGAGTTGGTGACTTAGTTAGATTGATATTAGAAGAGGCTCATTATTCTAGATATTCCATTCATCCTGGGGCAGCTAAGATGTATCGTGACTTGAGGCAACACTACTCGTGGTATGGGATGAAGAGGGATATTTTGGCTTTCGTATACAGGTGCTTGAACTTTCAACAGGAGAAATTCGAGGACCAGAGGCCAGGTGGTGTATCACAGAGGCTACCCATTCTGTAGTGGAAGTGGCAGCGTATATCCATGGACTTTGTAGTTGGATTGCCACGTACCTTGCGGAGGTTTGATGCTATTTGGGTTATCATGGATAGGTTCATGAAGTCTGCTCACTTACTGCCATTTCAAACTTCCTACAGTTCCGAGAGGTTGGCCCAAATCTATATTCGAGAGATTGTCCATTTGCATGGGGTGCCAGTTTCTACCATTTGCCACAGAGGTGCTCAGTTCACTTCGCACTTCTGGCAGTCTATTCAGAGAGAGTTGGGTACTAGAGTTGAACTTAGCACTGCTTTTCATCCGAAGATAGACGGCCAGTCAGAGCGTACTATTCAGGTTCTAGAGGATATGTTATGAGCTGACGTTATTGATTTTGGGGGTTAGTGCGACCAATGTTTAGCCTTGGCAGAGTTTGCATATGATAATAGCTACCATTCCAGCATTCAGATGGCTCCATTTGAGGCTTTATATGGCAGGCGGTGCAGATCTCCGGTGGGTTGGTTCGATGCTTTTGTGGTCAGGCCGTGGGGTATCGACTTGCTTCGTGTTTCTATGGATAGAGTTCGGGTTGTTCAGGAGAGACTCCATACTGCCCAGAGCAGGCAGAAGAGTTATGCTGACCGGAGAGTTTGAGATCTTGAGTTTATGGTTGATGACAGCGTGTTCCTTTGGGTGTCTCCCATGAAAGGCGTGATGTGGTTCGGGAGGAAGGGCAAGCTCAGTCCGAGGTTCATTGGTCCATTTGAGATCCTTCGCCGTATTGGAGAGGTTTCTTATGAGTTTGCCTTGCCTCCTGCTCTTTCTAGTGTTCATCCGGTGTTTCATGTCTCTATGCTGCGGCGGTACATCCCAAATGAGTCTCACTTGCTTCAGTGGGAGTCCGTTTAGTTAGATGAGTCTTTGGCATTCGAGGAGTAGCCTGTTGCTATCTTCGACAGGCAGGTTAGGAAGTTGAGGTCCAAGGAGATTCTGTCAGTTAAGATTCAATGGTGGCATCGTCCTATCGAGAAGGCTTCTTGGGAGATCGAGACCGACATGTTGACCCATTATCCTTGTCTTTTCAAGTCTTCAGGTACTATCCTTATTCTAACTTTTGCGGATGAAAGTTCTTTTAGTAGTGGATGTTGTAATGAACCTCCAGGTCATTTTCTGCCTTTCATCCTTTTTTTGATGTTTCAAGCTTTCCCTCAGCGACTCCAGGTCATTTATGACTTTTCGGTACTGACAGTTTGGGGTCCGGGCTGTTCGTGAGGCTGTTGTTACCATCTCCCTGTTTTAGCTTTTAAAGTTTGAAAATCTTTGACTTCGGTTAACTTTCTTGGTTAACGCACTCTGAATCAAAATTCTGACAGTTCCGTTGACTCCGGAACGGGGATTTTTGTCTAGCGGGAGCATTGCTCTGAGTCTGAGCGCCTTCAGTTTGGTTTTGTGTTGCTTTATATGTTTTGGAGTTAGTTTTGCTGGTAGGGTTGACTTTGGTCAACATTCGGAGAAAACGACCTCGGATGGGATTCCGTCAGCGCCGTTAGCTCTGGAATGTCAACTTTGGGCTAGGGGGACATTTGGTTCGGGTCCCGAGGCTTCTGTGCTCATTTTTGGGTTTTGAGTTTCGAGTTAGTTTTGGTCATGGGGACCACTTTTCATTAAACCAATGTCCGCTGGGAGTTTCGTTGATTCCATTGAGTCCGGAATGCCGTTTCTGGTAGGGTAGCATGGTTGGTTTATGTTCAGGGGGTTCCGGATGAATCCCGAGGGTCCATCAGAAGATTTTTGGACTTGGTGTTTTTGCTGGTAGCTGCATTAAGTTGCAGACAACTTTGCTCTTCGCGATCGCGGGGACTCCATCGCGTTTGCGATGGTCTAGTTTCTTGACTATTGCATTCACGAAGGGTTCCTTCGCATTCGCGATGTAGCCGACTGGAACTCGGCTTGGCTTCCTCTTCGCGAACGCGGCTTGGACCATCGCAAATGCGATAGTTGGGCCGGCTGTTCTCCTCTAACGCAAGGGTCCTGTCGCGATCACGATGAAGGACCCCTGACAGTTATATAAAGTTCCAACTTTGTTTTCTCCTTCAAAAATCCGATAAAACTCCATTGTTGAGCTCCAAGCTCTAAAGTTCCAGCTCCCTTGCTCAGTATCTTTCACCCGGTAAGTTCCCTCATCACCCCTCTCCCTTTTTCGTGTAAATTCTCGTGATTCTCCCGCTAAATTCCCTTGTTGCTAAATCCATAGAGTTGGAGAATTCTTGTGGACTCTGATTGTTTGGGGACTGCGTGCTCCTGAATTTTTGCAACCAGGCTCCGTAGCGTGTTTCTCTTGTTGAGGTAGGTCCCCGCCTCTAAATTTTCGCGCTTTTCATTTAAAATCTCATGAATTTGTGGCACTTCGAGGCTGTTTTGGGCCCCGAAATGTACTCCGTTCACACCCAAACTTTGGGCATGGGTTCCTTCACCCACCGCGAGCATAATTGTGAAGTTTGTTTTATGTTTCATTGTACGGGCCCCGGAGGTCATTTTCCCAACCTGATTTTTGGCCTGATTTTTCTTTATCGCAATATGGGTGTTATTATTCTCGTCTTGACACCTCGCTTATGTTCTTGATAGTGTGGCAGCTTTCTGATGCTGTTCGGAAGGAGAAGGCACATGAGTGACAGTTCGTGCTTGCATTTTGGCCCCGAGGTAGGTTACGGTTTACCTTCTAGACTGAGTCTAATTGGATTATATATATCTGTATGTTACTGGAACTCTAGGTTGGATTTTAGATATACCTTAGGCTTAAATCCTGTTTATCATGTTAATTGCCCATTTCGGGATTTTTAGCACTAGGATTGTATGTTATCCTTAGCCTAGGAGCTTGTTTCTTCTGTGTGACTAGTCTAAGACGCTTAGCATGCTTTAAGGAGGCTTTAGAGGTAGAATAGAGATTGCCCATTGTTTTTTCGCTTTGCCGCTTTATTCAATCATTGTATGTAACTGTGGGCCCGAGGCAATGGCTAGGATTTGGACAGATTCCAGGTCAGTTTCTCTTGGTTTGGAGGGTATTTTTGCCCTGTTTGATCTGATGATGTGTTTCCCCTTTGTGTGCAAATAGTCATACTCATATCACATGGCATATCTTTGGTGCAGTAAGGAAACAGTTTTTTTCTAAGGTTTTTGGTTTTAAAAGCAGCTCTACTATTGTTTTGACAATTTTCCGGACTAAAGCAAGCTATTTTGAGTGTCACCTTGGTTTTTGATAGGAAAAAAGGAACTACTATTTTCTGTATTTAAATTTATAGTTCTATGCGGTATTTCAGACCCCCGATACGTTATTCCGGGTATTCTACTTTCTCATTTATATACATATTAGTCCGATGCGGTATTCCATACCCTCGATGCGTTATTCCGGGTATTCTACTTTCTCATTTATATATATATTAGTCTGATGTGGTATTCCGGATCCCCGATGAGTTATTCTGGGTATTTTACTATTTTCATATATATATATGCATAGTCCGATGTGGTATTCCGGGTGCCCGATGCGGTATTCTGAGTTTATGTTATATTGCATTCATATATGCATCATTAAGCATCACATTACATTTGTTTTGGCATGTGGATTGACTCTTGTTTGGATTGATGTTGTTTCCCCTTTTTTCTTTTTGTTTATTGGCATGTCTCCAGCTTTATAACTATAGTTAGGTGGATCCCTGTATAGTTAGTTGCTTTCCTATAATCTATATTTATATATATTATCTTTGTGCGATCGGTCATCCTATGATTTCTACTGAGTACCCGTTGTCTTGGTACTCATACTACATTCTCCATCTCTTTTTCTGATGCAACACCTAGTACGAGCCACCCTCGTTGATCTCCTGTCGTTCGAGGCCCGTTGTTGTTCGGATCGCGGTGAGCTCCCGGCGCTTTGGAGACTTTACTTTCTTTCCATCTTGTACTTCCTGTCTATAACTAGTGACACCAGGTTCAGGTTGTTTTGTCTTTTTTGGTCACTTTAGGGCTATCTTTTGTATATTGTGTACGTCGTTGGTATGTATATATATGTTTTTGGCCCTATCTTTTGTTATATCATCCGCTTCTATTTAGTTAAATTATTATTTACTGCTTTCCACATGTTTGGGATAGGCTTGTCTACTTGAGGGTTATGTAGACGCCATCATGGCCCGATTTCGGGTCGTGACAATAAAACACAACTCCAAAGATTTCTAGGAAGTCTTAACTATTCTGCGGATTTTATTCCAAATATTAGGCAAATTTGTAAGCCTCTTTATGATTGTCTTAAGAAAGATCGAGTCCCATGGGGATTAGAACAGACTAAGACAGTCCGAAAAGTCAAATCAATAGTTCATAAACTTCTGTGTCTAGGAATACCACATCTAGAGGCATTCATGATTGTAGAAACTGATGCCTAAGACATAGGATACAGAGGCATCCTTAAACAAAGAATTTCTCTAGAAACCCCCGAACAATTAGTAAGATTCACTTTAGGTTTATGGAATAATGCCCAAAAAAGATTAAAGTACCATTAAAAATGAAATTTTTGCTACAATACTATGTATTACAAAATATCAAGATGATTTAATCAACAAATAATTTTTATTAAGAGTACACTGCAAAGCAGCCAAAGATGTTTTACAAAAGGATGTTAAAAATTTAGTTTCGAAAAAAATATTTGCTAGATGGCAAGCTTTATTATCCAGTTTTGATTTTCAAATAGAATTTATAACAGGGCAAAATAATTCTCTCCCGATTTTTTAACAAGAGAATTTT
Organism: Jaltomata sinuosa; assembly: GCA_003996215.1. NCBI lineage: Eukaryota > Viridiplantae > Streptophyta > Magnoliopsida > Solanales > Solanaceae > Jaltomata > Jaltomata sinuosa. The sequence goes on from QJPP01005118.1 coordinate 41,943, forward strand.
TACAGGGAAATTATGAGCCCCGAAACCCCAGGAATAAGACCTCTTAGGCCCCTATTCCCAGCCTTTAAACCTAAAGAAAAAATAAAAAGACCTTTTAAAGAAGAGGATAAACCAAAATCAAAGAATAAATATTCAGTTCTGGCAGAATTTCCACATCTGCCTAAAGCTACCATTACTTCACCGTTAAAAGAACCTATAACCAGTTTAACTAAATTACAACCTCTTGAAACCGTTTTCAGGGAAGATTCCTCCTCCTCAACAAGCAATAAAGGTATAACTATCCAAACCAGGGATAGTTATAAAATGAAACCATCGGAGACATATGCTCGGGGCAGTTGTCCAAGCTACCCCGGAAAGGAACATAGAGAAAACTACTCCAAATAAAAAGCAATTTGAAATAACAGATTTGCAGGTGTTGCCGATCATGGCGCTTGATAAAAGATACGGAGGCTTCAGAGTACCAGACCTGTTAAAACCTTTCTATACGAATCAAAATTATGTGGAGAGAGAGGATCCCCTCAAAACCCGAAGGTATTATGAGTTTATTTTAACAGCTACTAATTCAGTGGAAATCGAGCATAAATTAGAAGATGATAATAATCAAGATAACATTCAATACTCAAAGTTCACAATTAAAAGAATAGTAAGCCCTTTTGAATGGTTCAAGGATCATCTGGATACCCCCATCCCCCTATCAAAAGTTCATCGACCCCAGACATATAATTGTTATGGTTATAAAGCGGCCTGGTATAATTTCATGTATGTTAGGCCCAATACTCACTCATGGTTTGTGAAATATTCAGAGGAGATGAAAAATGCAGTAATCCCCAGATGGTTTTACGAGTGGTGGAGCCAATTTGGAGGAAATCAACAGGTATTGTCAACACATTTTCAGACGCAGTTTGAGAAATTCCAGGTAGAGCAGAATATCTCCACCCTACCAGAGAATGTCAAATTGTGTAAATTTTTTATTGCTAAAAGAATTTCCTATATTATCTATTGGTCCTTCGATATTCATGAATTTGAAAGGATCAACTATTTTAGTAAGACCATTAGAATCAAAGGTTGGACACCAACAGTCTGAGATAATACGAGAGCATCAAGTTCTTCATCACGGAAAGAATCCTAGCTATCCAAAGAGAAATTAAAAAGGAGGCTCGGAGAAGCTTTATCAAGTCTGAACAAGGATACCAAACTAAAACAAATAATGGAATTATTCGATACTGCATCCTCGCATACTAGCAAGCCCACCAATGGAGATATGATGGATCCACAAGGGGTAGCTCAAGCTTATCTCCTCAACTGAAGAGAAGAGTCGGCATGCCCTTTCAATGAAATAAAGAGTTACTACAAGTCAAGAGATGTAATATCAGCACAAAATGACAAATAGCTATGGAATCTGCACAATATCATGGATAAGAAGAATTAAAAGGGGCACAAAAATCAGCAACACATCAAGAAGTAAAAAGAAAGCAACATTGAAGACAAGAAGTAAAGAGATGGCAACATCAATATCATCAAAATGACAAGAAGTAAAAGGCAACATAGAAGACAAGAAGTAAAAAGATGGGAACATCAAAGGCCAAAGTTTCATTTCCAAGAGAGCAATTTCCAACAAGATAAATATGATCTTTTATATCCGTGTAAAATTAAGTCTGCCACGTGTGGATATGTTATAGATAAATAGTAGTAGTAGATTGAGTCAACACTTTTTTATCCATGTAATATTAAGTCTTCCACGTGTGGACACATGTTAGATAGATAGTATTAGTAGGAAATTGAGTCAGCACTTTGAGGTATATTTAAGTCCTTTGCTTGGTAAGAAGAAGGGAATTCAGAAATTTATGTACTCACTTCCATATTGCCCACCTTTTAACCCTCTATACTCAATTTTTCCCTCTACTCAATAAACATCTTTTGTAAGTACTTTCCCTACTCTTGTTTTAATTTATTTTTAAAATAAAAACTTTTGTAGTATCTTGTTTGCACCTTTTGTTTAAGTTCAAACCAAGCAAGAACTAACGTCATATGAGCCTGGATGTCACGACCCGGTTTCTCAGGTCATGATTGCACCTACAACTCCCAAGTAGGCGAACCAATCTCCGTAGCCCAGAACTGTTAGTAATGAACGAATACCTAACCAAAATGCACAATAAGCAGAAATAAGCGGAAGCAGAATGTAAAGGTAGACCAAGTAGGAGCAAAACCCGAATATATGCATAATGAAACTACACCAACCCCAAGACTTGGTACCGATAGTACAGAAGCTTCTAATAGAATACAAGTACTAGAAGTAACAAAATGCAATATAAATCTGTCTCCGAAAGTACAAGGAGCAACAGTACAACAGATGAGATGAAGACAAGCCCCGACCGTCAAGCGCTCACCCTAGTCTCGAACCTCCCAAAATCTACATGAGTCTCCAACGTGATCAACGGTGAAATCTCAACTAATATTTGCACTAGAAAAATGCAGAAATAGAGTATGAGCACCAAGACAACGGGGACTCAGTAGGCATCATCGTTCGACTGAGCACATATAAGATATAAAAATAGTAAGTACCAGATAGCAAGGAAGTAGTCACCGAAGAAATTGAGAAAGCATAAGGAACTAGCACGGAGAATAGACAACCAAGGATTATAAACATACAATGCTAGCATAGAAAACAAATATACACAGAACATAGGTGTAAGAAAGAGGACGTACCTGGGATCCTTGCAATAATAGAATATAAAAGGAGAGAGAGAGAGTCAGGAACATAGTGGTATACCGATAACATCAAGTAAAAGGAAAAGAAGGAAAGTAGTCTAACATACTCAAGATGGTATCAACAAGCATAAGGAAATCATTACACCAATCCAACTTCAAGATAGAATAAACAAGAATCTCCTCACAAGTACAACCCTAGGATGGAATAACTAACCAATAATAATCGAGAAATACTACTCAAAACCGGAAAAAATATGGAACCAGAAACTAACAATCTGCTCAGAAGGCCACACAAAAGTGCCTCAATAAGATAGGACTCCCTAGCCCTCTCAATAATCACGATCCCACAACCGGAGCCTCAACATGCTAATAATCCCTAAATCACCAAGAAATAAGGACCATAACCAGCTCTATAAAGCGACAAGAGTAATCTAAACTACCTACAGTCCCAATGGTCGCCCATATAATCGAGGAACAGAATGAAGTAACAACAAACCCTCCGGCCGCCCATACAATCGGAGCATACACTGAACACACAACAAACAAGGATGGAATCCGAGTGAAATATGCATGATGATGATAATCATGGAACCAGTAATAGTAACCTTGTATGCACCTTTCTTTGGTACTTCGATAGGAGGACCCATGATGGCACGTACCCGCTATACACCATCCAACAACGTATACCCCTCCTCCGGCACGCTCGGCCCTTTGCCAGGTACTGGAATGGCAGGGCCCATAGAGTTCCCTTACCACATATAGTAATGAACGCGAAATCTCAGAGTACCAGAGTCTCAAAGTACATGCCCAAAATTGAACCAGGTCTAAAATAGTAGTAGTAATCTTAAAACACCCTCTCAAAGGGTGCCCAAAGTATACTTGGGTCTAAATCAGTGATAAAAGTCTCAATAACCCTCTCAAAGGGTGCACGAAGCATATCTGGGTCTAAATCAGTAAGAAATCAGGTTTAGTGCTCTTCCCAGCAAAGCCTAGTATCAGTAGGAAATCAGTGCGAAATCATACAAAATCTCATGTCATTATTAGGTTATACCAAAAAGGGGCCCCAGGGCCATGTAAGTTTAGGAAAAACCATCGATAGTGGCTCGCAGCCAAAACCAAAGTAAAACATTCAGGGAAAATCTTTTTCATGGCTGATATGCTCACACACAAATATAAATTTGCCCAACGGCTCACGAACATTTCATATCGGCCCTGCACAGGCTCAGCAGCTCTACCTATAATTGTCATAACCAGCCTAAAAGGATATCTCTATGTCCAGGACTCGCGGACATTCCCAAATAACCCACCATCTATATTCCAGAGACAATACAAGGCCGCATAGGACCACAACGATAATATGCGATACTACGTGAATACTACAAATAACGTATGAAATAAGCGGACAAAAAGGAGAACAAGGTCTGGGGTACCAACCTAATACAACCCACCCAAGGATGCTAATTAATGCAGTTATAGCCTATATACGCAGGGTCTAGGTAGGGAAAGCCATAACCTACCTGTCGTCCGACGAATAGCTGTGGGGACGGCGGCGTCCAGGCTTGAACTGCTCCGGGAAGCTCCAAATCATAAAACCACTATCAATACAAAAATCTATATGTCAAAACAATACTAACGATACCCCTATTGTTATAATAATAGCCGCATTAAAATTTGGGTCACAAATGGGCCTGTGGGCCTCGCAACCTAAAATCGGAAACAAAAAACACCAAAGTTTTCCTTACCATCCCGGGAGCATAGGCTCAAAATTTGAGCGGAAAGGAACAACGATTGGGGCTTCAAAATAGCCCATCAATTATGAAATCAAAGAGGGAATCAAATGAAGAAATTACGAGATTAAAGGATGGAATAGTTACAATTTCGACGAGGAATCAAGCACGGATGAGAAATTAATTACTCCAACGCTAAGATGTGATCCTACAGTGATAATGGAACTTGGAGCCTTAGAAACAATGGAGAAATGTTGGTTTTTGTTGAGGAAAATGAAAGAGAAGGTATATGTACATAAAAGGATTTGTTCATCGCTATCGCAAAGAAAAACCTTCGAGATCGCAATGAATAAACTGCCAACTCATAGCAATCGCGAGGGTCAGTCTTCCAGATCGCGATGAACAAAGGAGAAAGGCCTTCATCGCTATCGCGAGAAAATGCTTCGAGATCACGATGTCCAGCGAATTTCTTCATCGCTATCGCGATGAACAAATTTCAGCCATACCAGCAACACAAAACTAGCAGTGCTAAAATCTTCTATCGGGCATTCCGGGCATTCCGGGCATAATCGAAACCCAATACTTATGAACCAAATATGCTATTAGAGTGGAAACAACGTTCCAGACTAAACGGAATCGATGAAACTTCCATACTAGGTCATCTCAAAGGAATATTGACCCAAGTCAACACTTTCTAACGCAAACCAAACACTCAAAATAAGCCCGGATCACCCGGGACCTGAACCAACGAACTACCTGTCATAGACTCGGCATTCTTGAGCTAACAGTGCTGACGGAATTTCCATCCGAGTTCATCTTCTCCGAATGCTGACCAAAGTCTACCAAACCAGCCTAACTGGCCTGAAAACACAGAATGAGAGAATTCTAAACTGAAAAGCTCCCGGATCCTAACCAAAGGTCTCTCTAGACCAAAGTCATGCTCCAGAGCTAACGGAACTATCAGAATTCTATTCGGAGCACGTTCACCAAGAATGTTGACTGAAGTCAATGATTTCAAAAGCTTAAAGCTCTAACACAAGGAACGGCCAAAAAGACCAAACCAACAGCCCAACATCGAACTACCGGTCCCAGAAAGCCATAAATGACTTGGGGCCGCTACAAGCAAGCTCTAATGGTACAAAAAAGTCAAACACGCATAATTGACTGGAAGGATCATTACATCATCATCTACTAAAAAGAATTTCATCCTTGAAAGTTTGGAAAGAAGGAAAGACTAAAGATTAAAACAATAGTGGATACAAAGCCCGCACTACTCTCTCGGACAACCCGGGTAGCCTCCTCGACAAGACGGCACATAACAGAAAGAAACCACAAAAGGTAACCAAACCTAAACTCCTTACTTGCAAAAGCTGGATTCCAAACTTAAACTCCAAAACTCCAAGGGTCCGCCAATCCAAACTGATCCTCGAGAATCCCAATTTGAAAGCACCGATACAACACCGAAACTAGAGAGGCAAGGCGATCAACACAGAGAACTCAAACCTTTAAAACCATAACCAAGTTAGCCAGAAAAGCCAATAACCAACACTCTAACCCATGAATCCGCTGATCCTCAGAACCTTTTTATTCAGAACTGAAACCCTTTGTACCACAAACAAGAAGTTGCATACAAGTCGAACACTCAAACCATCCTCGAAGCATAAGCTGACACACTAAAAATACACAGTCTTCGCTTATACTCTACCATGAACGAAGTCATCTCTTTTTGCTCAAACTCCTTCCAAGACAGGCTATAGTCCACTAGCATTTGCCCTTCAAGATAACAACTCGAAGCATACCTTTGGAAACTGGAGTTACCTGTCTCGACTGGTCATCAACCAACGAACAAACACTTTTGCTAACTTCATCCTCGATAAATGAACCCAGCTGAATAATCAGCTGAACCCAATTGAAGTCCGCACACCAAAGATAGGAAAAGCTTGAATGAACACCTTGTATTGACGGAGAGCTTCCAAACTATAGAACAAAGCCAACCACATTAAACTGTGCCAAGTTTGAATCAACTGGAAGCGAATGAACCAGGGAAACCTGCCCAACATACAAAAACCAAAACCAAGCCTCTGCAAGGAGTATGGTACGCCTACAACAAAGTTCGAAATCACCCGCAAAGGTTGGGGTTTAAAGAATGGAATTTCAGAAATTAAAGATGGAAATTGGGCAAGAATTACTTACCACAATGATGGAATTCCAGCTAACACAAAGAATTCACCACCCCAACGAGCATGCACAAGCCGTAAGGCAGCCACTACAACAAAACCCCAAGCTTGGGATGAGAGTATCAATGGTGGAATTCAAGGAAGTGTAGGTGGATAAGAAGCTTACCAAGGAACAAAGGATGACGGAGAATCCATGAACAAATGACTCCCCAAGTTTTCGAGTTAATATGGAGCAATTTGTTGGAGAGAAATCAGAGTTTTAGAGTGAGAAAGTGTGAGAAACAATGCTAGAAAATGGTCAGCGCCATCGGCGCTACGCCAGCGCCAACAACGCTGAACGGAGGCAAGCGCCTCGGCACTATCGCGCTGGGAGGGCGCGATCGCTCTGAAGGTCGGCAGGCGCTCAGGCGCGATCACGCTAGCCTTGGCGCGACTGCGCTGAAGGTTGGCCTGCAACTAATTTTCTGTAACTTTTAGAAAACTCCACGGGGTGTTCCGGGCACAACCAAAAACCGATATTCAGAAACCAATAATGCTAATAGAGTGGAAACGACGTTCCGGACTCAACGGAATCGGTGAAACTTCTATACGAGGTCATTTCGGAGAAATGTTGACCCAAGTCAACACTAACGAAAAGTAACTCAACGGCTCAAAATGAGTCCGGCTCACCCAAAACCTGAACCAACCACCTCTTTATACCAAACTCAACATTCTGGAGATGATGGAATCGTTGGATTTTGAATCCGATACTCTGATCATCAAAAGTCACCCAAAGTTACACTTTCAACTCCAAATGGCTTGAAAACTGAGAAAACCACACCAAAGACATACCGAAAGTTCTCAAGCCTCAACTCAAGGTCTAACAAGACCAAACTCATCGCTCCAGAACTAATGGAACTGTCAGAATTCAATTCCGAGCACGTTAGCTAAGAATGTTGAGCAAAGTCAACCCTACAAGCCAAACTGACTTCAAAATATACAAAACCAAACCAAAAGAACTCAGACTTAAACCAATGGTCCAACTAGACCAAAATACCCTTTCCGGGCCAACGGATCTATCGGAATTTGATTTTGAGCGCACTTGCAAAGAAATTTGACCGAAGTCAAATATTTACCAACCTTTAAATATTCACAATGACCTAACGAATGGCCCGAGCACCGAACCGTCAGTCTCGACAAGTCATAAATGACCTGGAGCCGCTGAGGGAAATCTCAAAATATAGAAAAAGCATAAAAAATAGAAAATGACTGGAGAGTCATTACAACATCCAATACTAAAAGAACTTTCATCTGTGAAAGTTAGAATAAGGATAGTACCTGAAGACTAGACAAGAAGAGTATAACGGGTCCGTATGTGGGTCTCGATCTCCCAAGTAGCCTCTTTGACAGGACGATACCGCCACTGAACCTTAACTGACAGAATCTCCTTGGATCTCAACTTCCTAACCTGCCTGTCCAAAATAGAAACAGGCTCCTCCTCAAAGGCTAAGGACTCATCCAACTTAACCGACTCGAACAGAAGCACGTGAGACTCATCCGGAATGTATCGCCGCAGCATAGAAACATGAAACACCAGATGAACACTAGAAAGAGCAGAAGGCAAGGCCAAATCATAAACAACCTCTCCAATATAGCGAAGGATCTCAAATGGGCCAATGAACCTCGGACTGAGCTTACCCTTTCTCCCGAACCACATCGCGCCCTTCATAGGCTATACCCAAAGGAACACTCCATAACTAACCATAAACTCAAGATCTCAAACTCTCCGATCAGCATTACTATTCTGCCTACTCCAGGCAGTACAGCGTCTCTCTTGAATAATTCAAACTCTATCAATAGAATCACAAAGCAAATCAGTACCCCATGGCCTAACCTCGAAAGCATCAAACCAACCCACTAGATATTTGCATAGAAAGCCTCAAACAAAGCCATCTGGATGCTGGAATGGTAGCTATTATTATATGTGAACTCTGTCAAGGCTAAACAATAGTCCTACTGACCCCCTAAATCAATAACACAGGCTCACAACATATCCTCTAGAACCTAAATAGTACGCTCTGACTGGTCGTCTGTCTGCGGATGAAAAGCAGTGCTAAGCTAAACTTTAGTACCCAACTCTCTCTGAATAGACTGCCAAAAGTGCAAAGTGAACTGAGTACCTTGGTCGGAAATGATAGAAACTGGAACCCAATGCAAATGGACAATCTCTCGAATATAGATCTGGGTCAACCTATCGGAACTGTGGGAAGTCTGAACTGGCAATAAGTGAGCAGCTTTGTGAACCTGTCTACGATAACACACATAGCATCAAACCTCTGCAAGGTACGTGGAAATATGACTACAAAGTCCATGCATATACGCTCCCACTTCCACTCTGGAATGGGTAGCCTCTGTGATAAACCACCTGACCTGTGGTGCTCGAACTTCACCTGCTGACAGTTCAAGCACCTGGATATGAAAGCCAAAATATCCCTCTTCATCCCACACAACCAGTAGCGCTGCCTCAAGTCATGATACATCTTAGCTGTCCCAGGATGAATGGAATATCTAGAGCAATGACCCTCCTCCAATATCAATCTGACTGCATCCCCAACTCTAGGAATTCAAATACGACCCTCGATCTTCAGAATGCCCTCTTAATCTAAAGTCACCTTCCTAGCCTCACCACTCAACACCTTGTCACGAATGATCCTCAATCTGGCATCATTAAACTGTTGTGCTCAAATCTACTCCAACTAGGAAGACCTAGCCTCGACACAAGCAAGAATACGGCCTGGCTCAGAAATGACAAGTCGAACCAACCTATTAGCCAAGGACTTAATGTAAAGGTCGCTCCTCCGTGGCTAAGAAATCCAAACTTCCTATACTAATCGCCTTCTGGCTCAAGGCATCCCCTACCACGTTTGACTTTCCCGGATGATAGAGGATAGAAATGTCATAGTTATTCAGTAACTCCAACCACCTCCGCTTCCTCAAATTTAGATCCTTCTGGCTGAAAATGTACTGAAGAATATGATGGTCAGTAAAGATCTCACAATGCACGCCATAAAGATAATGCCACCACATCTTCAACGCGAAAACTACCGCTGCTAACTCCAAGTCATGTGTAGGGTAGTTCCTCTCATGAACCTTCAACTGTCTGGAAGCATATACAATAACCCGGACTTGCTGCATCAACACACAACCCAAACAAATACCTAATGCATCACAATATACGGTGAAACCTTGACGCTTGATCGAAAGTGTAAGAATTGGAGCTGAAGTCAATAAGGCCTTGAGATTCAGAAAGCTCACCTCACACTCATCTGACCAATGGAAGGGAACATTCTTCTGAGTCTGTCTAGTCAACGGTGCTGCAATCGAAGAAAATCCCTCCACAAACCGTCTGTAATCACCTGCTAACCCGATAAAGATGCGGACCTTGGTAGGAGAAGTAGGCCTAGCCCAATCATGAACTGCTGCGATCTTCACCGGATCTACCATAATCCCATCCTTGGACACCACATGCCCCAAGAATACCACAGACTCAATCCAAAACTCACACTTAGTGAATTTGGCATACAACTATTGGTCTCGCAAAGTCTGAAGTACAACTCTAAGATGTTGCTCATGCTCCTCCCTACTCCTCGAATAAATCAGAATTTCATCGATGAACACAATCACAAATGAATCCAGGTAAACATTGAACACATGGTTCATCAACTCCATAAATATTGTTGGGGCATTAATCAACCTAAAAGACATGAGCATGAACTCATAATGGCCGTATCCAGTCCTAAATGCATTCTTTGGGATGTCCTCAGCCCTAATTCTTAATTGGTGATAACCGGACCTCATATCTATCTTAGAAAACACGGCAGCACCCTGTAGCTGTTCAAATAAGTCATCAATATGTGGCATCGGATATTTGTTCTTAACTGTCACTTTATTCAGTTGTCTGTAGTCGATACACATATGACTAGACCCATCCTTCTTCTTCACAAATAGAACCAGATCACCCCACTGAACCACACTAGGCTGGATAAACCCTCTACTCAATAGATCTTGGAGTTAATCCTTAAGCTCCCGCAACTCAGCAAGTGCCATCCTATATAGAATAATAGAAATGGGCTTGGTGCCCGGCTCGACATCGATACCAAAATCAATGTCATGATCAGGAGGAAGACCCAGAAAATCGGAAGGAAACATATTGTAATGACTCTTCCGGTTATTTCCACGTATACGTTTTCCTTGTACCGTTAGAGCTTATTTGTAGCGGCCCCAAGTCATTTAAGGCTTGTCGGGACCGGTATTTCGGTACCGGGTCCATTTGTTTGGTCGTATGATAAGTTTTGAAGTCAAGCAACTCGGCAAAAGTTATCGTAAGTTCTTTAATAAATTTTCTGAACTTTGGGTAAAATGTCTCAGAGTTTTTCTCTCAATATATAAAGAGTTAGAAGTCCCCCGAAATACTAAATCGAAGGTCTACGAGTCTAGTTTCCAACGCACAAAACCTCACGTCCAACTGATCTCGGAGTAAAATGTTATAAGTGTTTTACTGCGGAATGTCTGGCAGAAACTGGGTCGCGAACCGGATCAGGTCAAAATCGATTTAAGGCGTCAACTTCACGTTTTAAAATGCCATTTCAGTTATGAAATAGTGAGAAAACATAAGGGAGGATTCCAAGAGAGTTCTTGAGTATCAAAATCGTGCAATGGTGAGTTGCAAACCTAAATTTAAGAATTTTATTGGCATCGCGCGTATATTTGTAAATATCTTATTTTAAAGTTATATTTTTTATTACCTTTTTAAAGTATTTTAAAGGTCTATGAAAAAATACTTTTATTCTGATATAATTGTGTATGTACTTATTTTATAAGGTTTTTATACATTGTAATATTTTAACGGAGATAGTAAACTTAGTTATATAATTGTGATATAATTGTGTATGTAATTCTATTCATTATGATATATTCAAAAAGCTATATTTATTTTACCACGAACTTATGCAATACCCGAGTACTTACGTAGTGGAATAGAATTAATTGTGTGGTGCCACTCCACTTCCATGTGGAAGTGAAGTGGAATGTGCAGCAATTATTGTAAATATAGGTGGCAGCTAATTAGTGCCTTCACCTTTGTTAATTAATTAATTGATTACTAATGTTGTGAGCCATTCACTTTTATTTCGGAGCTTCTTTTTGGAGAGGTTCTAGCTTGTCATCGGACGACAGGTAGGTTACGGTTTATTTTCCCTAGATTCCGCATATATAGGATCAAATTGTATTAATGGACATCCTTGGGTTGGTTTATTAGGTTGGTACCACAGACCTCGACCGCTTTATTCATGTCCGCCTACTTTTGTTCCTCCGTTGCTTATAGTACTTGCCGATATATTTTATTTACCCCTATGGTCCTGTGAGACCTTGTTGACTCTGTAACATAGAAGGTGGGATTTTGGGAATGTCCGCGAGTCCCGGGCATAGAATTATCCTTCTAGGCTGGTTATGCTTGCTGAGTAGCTGAAGGCCTGTGCAAGGTCGATAGGTTGATTGTGAGCTGTTGGGCAGCTATTGTGTTTGATCATACAATTTCCATGCATATAAAGAGGTTTTATCCATGTTTTACTACGGTTTGGGCTTCGATCCTACTGACACTATTTTCTAAACCTTGCATGGCCCCGGGGGCCTATTTTTTATGGAAATGATTTGGAAATGGTTTGATTTAACTTGTGAATATTCCTGGGTAAAAGAAAGTAAAATTATGTTTTAAATCACCAGTTTTATGATTAACGCTAGACTCGGCAGGGCCGGGGTGCTAGTTGAGTTTTCTTGCTACTTGAGATAATTTTAGCCTCGGTCGGACCGAGCACCTGAGACGACTTTCTACTGTTTAGACCCGGTTATGCCCGGGCACCCTTGGAGGGATTTTGAGATATTTTCCTACTACTTTATTCCTGGACAGGGTCTGGGCATGCATATTAGTGACTGGGTCTCTATCTTGAACCCGGACTTGCTTCCGGACGACATGTTTTGATACTAAGTTTTAGTATGGGGTCAGGGACCTCCATGGACCTTGCCATCCGGGCCTGGGGCTGCGGGCTACGTGTGTCGGAGGAAGGGTATATGGTGGAGTAGAGGTATACGGGCAGTATCCTTCCAAGGAACCTACCTGCTGGGCCGGATCGGCACCGGAGGAGGTACATACAGAGATACCATTTCACTTGAGATCTTCATGCATCATATCATTCATTGTTTGAGGTTCCACCATTGTTTGTTGTTTGTTAATTATACGCTCCGATAGTATGGGATGCCGGAGGGTTTGTTTTCACTTGTTTGTGTTCCTCGGTTGTATGGACGACTGAGGGACTGTAGGTAGACTCTTGCTATTTACTTGTAGAATTGTTCCCTGTTACGGTTAATTATTAAATTGGTTACTGCTAAACTGTTAGTTACTGGATTTGAGATTGATATGATTAGTTGGGCTTGATTCATCTCTCTAAGGATGCCTATCATTACTCTTTCTCTCTTATTCTTACACTTGAGGTTACCGGTATACCGTCCATTTCGTAAACTTATTATGTATACATTGTTATTGCAAGGACCCCAGGTGCGTTGTTTCTTAGTTTCACCTGTGCCTATGGTATATATATTTTTCTTGCTGGCCTCACATGTGGTTCTGTTGACTTCCCTCTGGGCTAGTTCTTATGTACCTTTTGTTCATTTCTTTGACTACTTGCTTCTATTCTGTCTGTTACTACGCTTTTATCATATATGTGCCAGTCGACCTATGATACCTACTGGGTACCTTATGCTTCGCATTTGGTGCTCACCCTACCCCCTGCATCTTTGGGTGCATATCCTAGCATGGGCCATCGCCGTTAGATCGCTGTAAGTCGTGCTTGGAGATCTGTTGGGGATTACTTCAGACTGAGGGTGAGCTCTTGGCGATCGGAGCTTAGCTTTAGTTTATCTTTTTCTTTATGTACTCTATTACCATTCAGAGACATCTGTATATATTGTTTTGGATTATTTGCACTCCACATATGTAGTTTTGGCTCTTTACTATGATACCAGGTCTCGGGGTTTGGTTTAGTTTCCGCTTATGTATTTATATATTCCTGTTATCTATTATCTTCATCTTGTTCCCTTACTTTTGCTTCTTAAACTATTCTTCCGCCCATTTGTTAGATAGTAGCCCATGACTAACTGTCCTGTGCTACGGGAATTGGTTCGCCTACTGGGGGGTTGTAGGTGCCATCATGACCGAGAAATCGGGTCGTGACAACTTGGTATCAGAGCTTTAGGTTCATCGGTGTCATCGGCATAGGAGCCAATGTCTAGTAGAGTCCTCCGGATCGGGGCGGAGATGTCCGTACTCAATCTTTGGGAGTCTACAGTGACATTTTAGGAAATTTGACTCTTTCCTTGCTTCTGTGTCGTGCGTGGAACCCTTGAAATTTCTGAAAATCTCATTTGTTCTACTTCATTCTTCCGCAGATGGTTCGTACGAGATCATCGGCATCACGCGAAGATGAGCCTCCCACTCCAGCTAGGGGTCAAGGACGCCCTCGAGCAGTGGCACCTGCTAGAGCTGCAAGAGTGGAGATAGAGCCTGAGCAGCAGGTGGATCAGGGGGCAGCCCAGGTACCACCAGCTCCAGCGTCAACTCCAGTACCAGCTCCAGTGCCCACTTCTCTGCCTGCTGCAGCCGCAGCTCAGTCACCGATCACCGTAGTCTTCAGTATATCACGAGTTAGCGAGAGTTGAACTCAAGACAGAGGAGATGGGTCGAGTTACTGAAGGACTATGACTTCACTATTCTGTATCATCCGGGCAAGGCAAATGTGGTAGCGGATGCCTTGAGCCGGAAGGCAGTAAGTATGGGTAGCCTAGCTTCTCTTTCAGTTTCAGAGCGATCGTTGGCCTTGGACATCCAGTCCTTAGCTAACCGTTTGGTTAGGCTTGACTTGTCGGATCCTAGCAAAGTTCTCGCCTGTGTTGAGTTTCGTTCTACTTTGATTGATTACATTCAGAGCCGTCAGTTTGAGGATCAGCATTTGTGTGACCTTCGTGATCGGGTTGTTCAGGGTGAGACCAGTCGGGCTACTCTAGATTTAGATGGGGTTCTGAGGTTTGATAGTCGCCTTTGTGTTCCGAGGATTAGTAATTTGATTCAGTTGATACTTCATGAGGCACATTGTACTAGATACTCTATTCACCCTGGCACAGCAAAGATGTATAGAGACTTGAGACAGCTTTACTGGTGGAGTGGTATGTAGCGGGATATAGCGGAGTTTGTATCTCGGTGCTTGAACTGTCAGCAGGTTAAGTTTGAGCACATGAGACCTGGTCGTTTGATGCAGCGACTTCCCATTCCTGAGTGGATGTGGGAAGGGATTACTATGGACTTTGTTGTAGGTTTGCCTCGTACTTCTCATGGGTTTGATTCCATATGGGTGATTGTTGATAGGATGACTAACTGTCCTGTGCTACGGGAATTGGTTCGCCTACTGGGGGGTTGTAGGTGCCATCATGACCGAGAAATCGGGTCGTGACAACTTGGTATCAGAGCTTTAGGTTCATCGGTGTCATCGGCATAGGAGCCAATGTCTAGTAGAGTCCTCCGGATCGGGGCGGAGATGTCCGTACTCAATCTTTGGGAGTCTACAGTGACATTTTAGGAAATTTGACTCTTTCCTTGCTTCTGTGTCGTGCGTGGAACCCTTGAAATTTCTGAAAATCTCATTTGTTCTACTTCATTCTTCCGCAGATGGTTCGTACGAGATCATCGGCATCACGCGAAGATGAGCCTCCCACTCCAGCTAGGGGTCAAGGACGCCCTCGAGCAGTGGCACCTGCTAGAGCTGCAAGAGTGGAGATAGAGCCTGAGCAGCAGGTGGATCAGGGGGCAGCCCAGGTACCACCAGCTCCAGCGTCAACTCCAGTACCAGCTCCAGTGCCCACTTCTCTGCCTGCTGCAGCCGCAGCTCAGTCTCCAGATATTCGGGGATTACTATTATAGCTTTTGGGTATGATTGGAGAGCGGCCTTCTAAGGTAGTGCAGACATCCGCTCAGGGGGAAGCCCTGGGTGCACAGAGTTTAGAAGTGCAGCCTGCTACTACGGCTCCCCGTGTGGAGGTCATTCTGGTTCCATCAGTTGCACAGCCTCTTGCTCCTCTCCCAGCTATGACAGAGTTAGAGCAGAAAGCGTTGGGTAGGTTTTTGAGGTTAGCACCTCCGGGGTTTACTGGTACTTCTGGACAGGATCCACATGACTTTATTACTACATGTGAGGAGATGTTGCATCATTTGGGTTTGTTGGAGACTCACGGGGTTAATTATACTACCTATC
Organism: Jaltomata sinuosa; assembly: GCA_003996215.1. Classification (NCBI taxonomy): domain Eukaryota; kingdom Viridiplantae; phylum Streptophyta; class Magnoliopsida; order Solanales; family Solanaceae; genus Jaltomata; species Jaltomata sinuosa. The sequence goes on from QJPP01005118.1 coordinate 57,891, forward strand.
AGTTAGAGGGCCCAGCGAAGTTATGGTGGAGGGCTCATGTTGCTTGTAGACCACCATCGTCACCTCCTTTGACCTAGTCTGAGTTTTATGAGGCCTTTATGGCCAAGTTACTACCTCAGACTGATCGTGAGCGTCGCAGGGAGAAGTTTACTCACCTTATGCAGGGGTCTACGACTGTCTCAGAGTATGAGACCCGTTTTCATCATCTAGCACTGTTCGGATCTATGATCATTCCTACCGAGGCAGATAGGATTCGCAAATTTGTATGGGGTTTTAGGCCAGAGATCTATCAGCCAGCTGAGATATTGATTGCCGGTGGTCGGTTATTTCAGGCTATCGTAGATTATGCCCGCACTGTGGAGGACCTACAGCAACATGATCAGGGGTCCAGAGATAAGAGGCCTCGACATCAGGTTGTCTATAGTGGTTCCAGGTATGGTGGTAGAGGTCCTTGCCAGTGGAGCCGGAGTTATCAGCCACAGCATCACCAGGGTCAGTCCAGCCGACAGGTTCAGGCTTCCCTTCAGACTTTCGGTTGTACCCAGTTCGAGCAGGGTCAGAGTAGCCATCAGGGCTATGGCGGCCAGTCTTTGAAGGGTACAGTTTCTTGGGCATCAGGCTGTGGTGGTTATACGGGATCTGCTGGTTCATCTCGACCGAGTAGGCCGCTAGGGGCTTGTTTTACTTATGGTGTGATTGGTTATTTTGCTAGAGATTGCCCTCAGTAGGGTACAGTTCAGTTGGCCGAGCCTTTACGAGCAATTCAGCCCCCGGCTAGAGGGGGGTGTCGTCAGAGTAGAGGTGGTGCTCCGCGCGACAGAGAAGGTGGTAGGGATGGCGGTCAGGCAGGTAGAGGTCATCGTCAGTTTTACGTGGTCCCTAGGAGACTAGAGGCAGAGGCCTCAGATGCTGTGATTACAGGTACGATTTCTATGTGCCATCAGTCTGCTATGGCTTTATTTGATCCTGGATCCACTTATTCATATGTATCTGCCTACTTTGTGCCTTGTTTGGGGTTGGCTAGTGAGCCATTATCTGTTCCTGTTTCTGTTTTGACCCCAGTAGGAGATTCTTTAGTAGTGGATCGGATTGTGAGATCTTGTATGCTATCTATTGGTGATTCAGAGACTTGGGGTGATTTGATGATTCTTGATATGCTAGATTTTGATGTGATACTGGGCATGGACTGGTTATCCCCTCATCGTGTGGTTTTTGGATTGTTATGCCAGACCATTACCATAGCTGTGCCCGGTGTATCCCCAGTTGTTTGACAGGGTTCTGTTAGCCATGCACCATCTGGGATCAATCTCTTGTCTCCCAGCTAGGAAGTTGATTTCCCGTGGGTGTTTAGCTTATCTAGCATATGTCCGAGATGTTAGTGCTGACTCCACTTCTCCTGGATACTGTTCCTTTGGTTTAGAGACTTCCTCGATGTGTTTCCTAGCCGACCTGCCAGGCCTTCCACCTGAGAGGGATATTGATTTTGCTATTGAGTTGGAGCCGGGCACTAGGCCCATTTCTATTTCTCCTTACCGTATGGCTCCTGCTGAGTTGAGGGAGCTTAAGGAGCAGCTCCAGGATCTGTTAGCTAAGGGTTTTATTAGACCTAGTGTGTCAACGTGGGGTGCTCCTGTTCTCTTCGTGAAGAAGAAGGATGGGTCAATGCGCATGTGTATTGATTATCGACAGCTGAATAGGGTGACAGTGAAGAATAGGTATCCGTGCCGAGGATTGACGATTTGTTTGACCAGCTTCAGGGTTCAGTCGTGTTTTTGAAGATTGATTTGAGGTCTGGCTACCATCAGTTGAGGATTAGGGCGGAGGACATCCCTAAGACAGCATTCAGGACACGTTATGGCCATTATGAGTTCCTGGTGATGTCTTTTGGGTTGACTAATGCCCCCACAGCCTTTATGAACTTGATGCACATGGTTCTTGGCCCGTATTTGGACTCATTTGTGATAATTTTTATAGACGACATCTTGGTATACTCGCGTAATAGAGATGAGCATGAGCAGCACTTGAAGGTTATACTCCAGACTTTGAGAGATCATCGTCTTTATGCCAAGTTCTCAAAGTGCGAGTTTTGGCTTGAGTCAGTTGCATTCCTAGGGAACGTGGTGTCTAAGGATGGGATTAGGGTTTACCCGGGAAAGATTTCTGCGGTTTGTGATTGGCCTAGACTTACTACTGCTACTGAGGTCCGCAACTTTATTGGGTTAGCAGGTTACTACAGACGGTTCGTTGAGGGATTTTCTTCCATAACAGCACCCTTGACTATGCTGACTAGGAAGGATGTCCCATTTCAGTGGTCGGATCAGTGTGAGGATAGCTTCCAGAGGCTTAAGGCCTTATTGACTTCAGCTCCAGTTTTGACTTTGCCGGTTGAGGGTCAGAGCTTCTCCGTGTATTGTGATGCTTCTGGGGTTGGTCTTGGTTGTGTGTTGATGCAGCAGGGTGGAGTAATAGCATATGCGTCGAGGAAGCTGAAGGTCCACGAGCGCAAATACCCCACTCATGACTTAGAGTTGGCGGCGGTAGTTTTTGCGCTCAAGATCTGGAGGCATTACCTATATGGAGTTCACTGTGAGATCTTCACCGATCACCGTAGTCTTCAGTATATCACGAGTTAGCGAGAGTTGAACTCAAGACAGAGGAGATGGGTCGAGTTACTGAAGGACTATGACTTCACTATTCTGTATCATCCGGGCAAGGCAAATGTGGTAGCGGATGCCTTGAGCCGGAAGGCAGTAAGTATGGGTAGCCTAGCTTCTCTTTCAGTTTCAGAGCGATCGTTGGCCTTGGACATCCAGTCCTTAGCTAACCGTTTGGTTAGGCTTGACTTGTCGGATCCTAGCAAAGTTCTCGCCTGTGTTGAGTTTCGTTCTACTTTGATTGATTACATTCAGAGCCGTCAGTTTGAGGATCAGCATTTGTGTGACCTTCGTGATCGGGTTGTTCAGGGTGAGACCAGTCGGGCTACTCTAGATTTAGATGGGGTTCTGAGGTTTGATAGTCGCCTTTGTGTTCCGAGGATTAGTAATTTGATTCAGTTGATACTTCATGAGGCACATTGTACTAGATACTCTATTCACCCTGGCACAGCAAAGATGTATAGAGACTTGAGACAGCTTTACTGGTGGAGTGGTATGTAGCGGGATATAGCGGAGTTTGTATCTCGGTGCTTGAACTGTCAGCAGGTTAAGTTTGAGCACATGAGACCTGGTCGTTTGATGCAGCGACTTCCCATTCCTGAGTGGATGTGGGAAGGGATTACTATGGACTTTGTTGTAGGTTTGCCTCGTACTTCTCATGGGTTTGATTCCATATGGGTGATTGTTGATAGGATGACTAAGTCAGCACATTTCTTGCCAGTTCAGACTTTTTATGGTGCAGAGAGGTTAGCTCAGATCTACCTTCGTGAGATTGTTCGGCTGCATGGGGTCCCAACTTCTATCATTTCAGACCGTGGCACTCAGTTCATATCTCAGTTCTGGAAGGCTATTCAGCGAGATTTGGGTACAGAGGTTCATCTTAGTACCGCTTTCCACCCTCAGACAGATGGCCAGTCCGAGAGGACCATTCAGATTCTGGAGGACATGCTTCGGGCCTGTGTTCTTGACTTTGGAGGTTCTTGGGATCAGTTTGTTCCCTTGGCAGAGTTTGCTTATAATAACAGCTTCCATTCGAGTATCGGCATGGCACATTTTGAGGCTTTGTATGGCAGGCGTTGCAGATCACCGGTAGGTTGGTTTGATGGTTTTAGTTCTAGGCCACAGAGCACATATTTGCTTCGAGATTCCTTAGACCAGGTTCGAGCAATTCAGGACAGACTTCGGGCAACTCAGAGCAGGCAGAAGAGTTATGCTGATCGTAGGCTTCGTGCCTTGGAGTTTAGTGTCGGTGACTTGGTGTTTCTCCGTGTATCGCCCATGAAGGGCGTGATGAGATTTGGTAGGTGGGGCAAGCTTAGCCCCAGGTACATTGGGCCGTTTGAGATTCTTCAGAAGGTTGGTAGCGTTGCCTATCAGCTAGCCTTGACTCCGATGTTTTCATCTATACATCATGTATTTCATGTTTCGATGTTGCGTCGGTATGTCCCAGATGAGTCTCATGTGTTGCAGTGGGATTCAGTTCAGTTTGGTGAGGGTTTAGCCTTTGTTGAGGAGCCGGAAGCTATTTTGGCCAGAGATGTCAGGAGATTGAGGTCTCGAGAGATCCTGGTTGTTAAGGTTCAGTGGAGGCACCGTCCAGTCGAGGAGGCTACATGGGAGACCGAGAGAGATATGCGGGCTCAGTATCCTCCGTTGTTTGAGCCTTCGGGTACCCCCTTGACCTTGACTTTCGAGGACGAAAGTCCTTTTTAGTAGTGGATGATGTAATGACTCTTCCGGTCATTTGCACATATACATTTTCCTTGTACCGTTAGAGCTTGTTTGTAGTGGCCCCAAGTCATTTAAGGCTTGTCGGGACCGGTATTTTGGCGCCGGGTCCATTTGTTTGGTCGTATGATAAGTTTTGAAGTCAAGGAAGTCGACAAAAGTTATCGTAAGTTCTTTAATAAATTTTCTGAACTTTCGGTAAAATGTCTCCGAGTTTTTCTCTCAATATATAAAGTGTTAGAACTCCCCCGAAATACCAAATCGAAGGTCGACGAGTCAAGTTTCCAACGCACAAAACCTCACGTCCAACTGATCTCGGAGTAAAATGTTATGACTGTTTTACAGCGGACTGTCTGGCAGAAACTGGGTCGCGAACCAGGTCGGGTCAAAATCGATTTAAGGCCTCAACTTCACGTTTTAAAACGCCATTTCAGTTCTGAAACAGTGAGAAAACATAAGGGAGGATTCCAAGAGAGTTCTTGAGTATCAAAATCGTGCGATGGTGAGTTGCGAACCTAAATTTAAGAATTTTATTGGCATCGCGCGTATATTTGAAAATATTTTATTTTAAAGTTATATTTTTTATTACCTTTTTTAAGTATTTTAAAGGTCTATGAAAAAATACTTTTATTATGATATAATTGTGTATGTACTTATTTTATAAGGTTTTTATACATTGTAATATTTTAACAGAGATAGTAAACTTAGTTATATTAAAGATTATTATTATGATATAGTAGGTTTTGTTTGAATGAATTTTCTATTCATTATGATATATTCAAAAAGCTATATTTATTTTACCACGAACTTATGCAATACCTGAGTACTTACGTAGTGGAATAGAATTATTTGTGTGGTGCCACTCCACTTCCAGGTGGAAGTGAAGTGGAATGTGCAACAATTATTGTAAATATAGGTGGCAGCTAATTAGTGCCTTCACCTTTGTTAATTAATTAATTGATTAATTAATGTTGTGAGACATTCAGTTTGTTCAACATTTGTTCATGATACATATATGATAATCAACTTCTGTTCATCATGGTTTCATTACGAGGTGCAATTTTATAAGCTCTTCAGTATATGTATATACTTACACCCACGAGTGAGGGAAATTGTGGGGAAGCAATTATATTTTGATGTTATGTTTAATTTTGGAAAGGAAATCAATTATCTACGTCAAGTTATTCAAGCCCGAGTTCAAGTTTGATTTCGTTTCGGAGCTTCTTTTCAGAGAGGTTCGAGCTTGTCATCGGACGACAGGTATGTTACGGTTTATTTTCCCTAGACTCCGCATATATAGGATCAAATTGTATTAATGAGCATCCTTGGGTTGGTTTATTAGGTTGGTACCACAGACCTCGACCGCTTTATTCATGTCCGCCTACTTTTGTTCCTCCGTTGCTTGTAGTACTTGCCGATATATTTTATTTACCCCTGTGGTCCTGTGAGACCTTGTTGACTCTGGAACATAGAAGGTGGGATTTTGGGAATCTCCGCGAGTCCCGGGCATAGAATTATCCTTCTAGGCTGGTTATGCTTGCTGAGTAGCTGTGGGTCTATGCAGGGTCAATAGGTTGATTGTGAGCTGTTGGGCAGCTATTGTGTTTGATCATACCATTTCCATTCATATAAAGAGGTTTTATCCATGTTTTACTACGGTTTGGGCTTCGGGCCTACTGACACTATTTTCTAAACCTTGCATGGCCCCGGGGGCCTATTTTTTATGGAAATGATTTTGAAATGGTTTGATTTAACTTGTGAATATTCCTGGCTAAAAGAAAGTAAAATTATGTTTTAAATCACCAGTTTTACGATTAACGCTAGACTCGGCAGGGCCGGGGTGCTAGTTGAGTTTTCTTGCTACTTGAGATAATTTTAGCCTCGGTCGGACCGAGCACCTGAGACGACTTTCTACTGTTTAGACCCGGTTATGCCCGGGCACCCTTGGAGGGGTTTTTGAGATATTTTCCAACTACTTTAGTCCTGGAAAGGGTCTGGGCATGCATATTAGAGACTGGGTCTCTATCTTGAACCTGGACTTGCTTCCGGACGACATGTTTTGATACTGAGTTTTAGTATGGGGTCAGGGACCTCCATGGACCTTGCCATCCGGGCCTGGGGCTGAGGGTTGCGTGTGCCAGAGGAAGGGTATACGGTGGAGTAGAGGTATACGGGCAGTGTCCTTCCATGGAACCTACGTGCTGGGCCAGATCGGCACCGGAGGAGGTACATACAGAGATACCATTTCACTTGAGATCTTCATGCATCATATCATTCATTGTTTGAGGTTTCACCATTGTTTGTTGTTTGTTGATTGTACGCTTTGGTAGTATGGGATGCTGGAGGGTTTGTTTTCACTTGTTTGAGTTTCTCGGTTGTATGGGCGGCCGAGGGACTGTAGGTAGACTCTTGCTATTTACTTGTAGAATTTTTCCCTGTTACGGTTAATTATGAAATTGGTTACTGCTAAACTGTTAGTTGCTGGATTTGAGATTGATATGATTAGTTGGGCTTGATTCATCTCTCTAAGCATGCCTATCATTACTCTTTCTCTCTTCTTCTTACACTTAAGGTTACCGGTATACCATCTATTTTGTAAACTTATTATGTATCCACTGTTATTGCAAGGACCCCAGGTGAGTTGTTTCTTACTTTCACCTGTGCCTATGGTGTATATATTTTGCTTGCTGGCCTCACATTTAGTTCTGTTGACTTCCCTCTGGGCTAGTTCCTGTGTACCTTTTGTTGATTTCTGTGACTACTTGCTTCTATTCTGTCTGTTACTACGCTTTTATCTTATATGTGCCCAATCGGCCTATGATACCTACTAGGTACCTTATGCTTCGCATTTGGTGCTCACCCTACCCCCTGCATCTTTGGGTGCAGATCCTAGCATAGGCCATCGTCGTTAGATCGCTGTAAGTCGTGCTTGGAGATCTGTTGGCGATTACTTCAGACTGAGGGTGAGATCTTGGCGATCGGATCTTAGCTTTAGTTTATCTTTTGCTTTATGTACTCTATTACCATTCAGAGACATCTGTATATATTATTTTGGATCGTTTGCACTCCACATATGTAGTATTGGCTCTATACTATGATACCAGGTCTCGGGGTTTGGTTTAGTTTCCGCATATGTATGTATATATTCCTGTTATCTATTATCTTCATCTTGTTCCCTTACTTTTGCTTCTTAAACTATTCTTCCACCCATTTGTTAGATAGTAGCCCATTACTAATTGTCCTGCGCTACGGGAATTGGTTCGCCTACTGGGGGGTTGTAGGTGCCATCATGACCGAGAAATCGGGTCATGACACACATTTGAATACTCGTAAACCACATGAACTGACTTAAGAGGAGGTGTGGTGGCACTAGTGGAACAAATCTCAATCAAGAAGGATCAATTCTACTTATAAGACAGACAGTGTCATAACGAATGATAAGATAAGAAAAAGTTATATACAGAGTCACAATCATAAGCCTAGGTGTCAAAAAGTCTGCTATTTTATTTACACTCAAGCACTCACAAGAAAGTACTACTTAAGCTCATGCCTAAATTGCTAGTATCAAATAAGTCAAATTGGTCATTTCTTTTCTCTCCAAAAAAAACCTACTCCTAAATAATAATAATAAAAAGTTTTAAAAAAAAGTTACTCTAAAAAATAAAAAATTACCCGGTTAAAATAGCCCCCCTTCCTCTCGGAAAAGAACCGAGACTATAAGAAAAATCAAGGGGTGGATGAGATATGCCGCTTACAAACTAAAATAAAAAAATAAGAATCTTTTTATATTTTTTTCTATATATATTATTTTATATATATATTATTTTATATATATATTTTTTCAAGTAAAATAAAATTCTATGGCATACTCACCCTTAAAATCACAAATATTGAAAGAATTCCCACCCCACACTTAAAATCATGCTTTGTCCCCAAAGCAATTTATAGAAAAAGATTAAGAAGGACAAGGGTGAGAGATACTCCCTAAGGCCCTCTAGGACCTAGCTAGCAGCATGTTTTCTCAATTTTTCATCAAGGTTTGCGCAATCCCATACTTATGCCCAACCATGCTCCTTAACTTCAAATTTGGGTACTCAGACTTTCCCAAAATCTTTAAAAACAAAATAAATAAAAACGTAACACTACAAAAAAATAAAAAAATAAAAATAAGAAGCTACACTATAAATTGGGTTTCCTCCCAACAAGCTCCTGATTTAACATCGCGGAACGACCCATCAACTTTTTCCTCCACCTTGAGGATATGAATTTCACCCCCAACATCACATCCATCTTTTTGCTTCGCTCGTGGTGTGGTGGTACAAAGATGAAGGAACCAAGTAATGGATGATGCATGTTAAATCGCTTGGCCCTGAAGTGAGGCATGTCATTTTGTCTATTTGGTGTGGAAAATTTTAGAATATAAGGGCCTTGTTCCTCATCTACACACTTCTCCACCAGTTCAGATGACTCAATTTTCATGTCATCATCCAAACATAAGTTGAAAAGTGATTAGAATGCGGTCCAACACGTCCCAACTCAAAACTTGCATTATTTTTGACAAGCTCACTTTTGTGTACCTCCTCAACATCGGCACTAATGAATAAAGTATAGTTGAATGGTTGGAATTCCTTTGTATGCTTCACTAGTTGGCCAATATCCACAATAATTGATGATTGGGTATCAGACGCCTCAACCTTTTTCTTCAAGTGATCCTCTAAGTCATGAATATCTGTGCCAAATTAGTCTATCTCTTGTCTGAGCTCAACTCTTCCTTTTATCAGTTATGTCGTCATGTATCTAAGATTATCACGGAGAAACTCATTAAATTTAACTTTTTCCTCTTATTTCGTTAGCCAACATTTGCTCACTATGTCTGCTTCCTTACATGTTTCTCCTAGTGGGGATTCATTTTTTTCTTCTACTAGGGATTCATCTTGGGTATTAGCTAAGACCGTAACTTGCTGATCAAGATAAGTTTCACCCATAGCCTATATCTCTGTGAGTTGGGGACCTATCCTCTCCTTGTATTTCCTCAATTTTGATTGTGTCTTTCCTTAATTTGATTGTGTCTTTCCTCAATTATTCTTGCTTATCCAGTATTTGCTTCAGCATATCAAAGAGATGAGCCTCATGATTCACATCCTCCACTTTATTACCCCTGCCAACATCACAAACAACAGAAGAATCATAATAGGGGCTTCGAGAAGGGGAATAAGAGTGAGGACAACCATTCAAATGACCATCCTGACCACCACATATACGACATACATTAAATTCAAAAGATTGGGTAGGTGCGCACCACCCGCCCTCTTGATTATAATGGCAACTTATCTCCCGATAGGGTTCTCCACAGTACTGACAAGGATTATCAATATATGGATAGTACTCATCATTCAACCAATATTTATCCCTAGATGTCATGTTAAGAAGAGTAGTAGAAAAAAAAACTATCTATAAAATATATACAAAAACTTAAATAAATAAATAAATAAAAGTGTAATATAGATAAATAATTAATTTCTAACTCCCCGGCGATGGCGCCAAAAACTTGTTGCGTTTTAATGCGTACGTGGTCGTACAAGTAATATAGGATTGAGAGTCCAGATATCGTACCCACAGGGACTTGTAGAACCTTCTAGGGATTACTGCACTTTTCATCTCCTCTGAATATTTCACAAACCAGGAGTGAGTATTGGTCCTAACATACATGAAATTGTACCAGGCCGCCTTATAATCATACCAATTGTATGTCTGGGGTCGATGAACTTCTGATAGGGGAATGGGGGTATGTAGATGATCCTTGAACCATCGGACTAATATGTATATAAATGAGAAAGTAAAATACCCGGAATAACGCATCGGAGGTCCAGAATACCGCATTGGACTATAAATTTATATACAGAAAATAATAGTTCCTCTTTCCCTCTCAAAAACACAAGGTGATACTCAAAATAGCTCGATTTAGTCCAAAATTCATCACAACAGTAGGAAAACCTCTTTTCAAACCCAAAATCCTTTGAAAAATCATTTATGTACTGTACCAATGATATGCCATGCGATATGAGTATGGATGTTTATAAGCACACCATCAGATCAAACAGGGCAAAAGTACCCTTTAAAACAAGAGAACTGACCTGGAATCCATTCAAATCCTAGCCATGGGCTCGGGCCAACAATTACATACTATGATAGAATAAAGCGATAAAGCGGAAAAAACGGGCAAGCTCTATTCTACCTCTAAAGCCTCCTAAAATCATGCTAAGGGTCTTAGACAAGCCACATAGAAGAAACAAACTCCTAGGCTAAGGATAACATACAGTCCTAGTGCTAAAAACCCAAAATAGCCAATTAACATGATAAACAGGATTTAAGCCTAAGGTCTATCTAAAATCCAACCTAGCATTCCAGTAACATATAAATATATAAGAGCTAACTAACTCAGTCTAGAAGATAAACTGTAACCTACCTCAAGGCCGAACTGCAAGCACAAACCATCACTCATGTGCCTTCCCCTTTCGAACAGCCTCAGAAAGCTTTCACGCTATCAATAACATAAACTAGGTGTCAAGACGAGAATAATGACACCCATATTGCTATACGGAAAATCGGGCTGATAATCGGGTCAGAAAAATTACCCTCGGGACCCGCACAATAAAATCGAAAAGAAAAATCACAACTATGCTCGCGGTGGGTTAAGGAACTCATGCCCAAAGTTTGGGGGCGATTGGAGCTCGATTTGGGGCCGAAAAAAACCCCAAAGTGCTACTAATTCACGGGATTAAGACAAAGAAGATTGGAATTTAAAAACGGAAACCAACCTAGATAAGGAGAACACGTATGGGGCTGAGTTGCACGAGTTCAGGAGTACGCAGTCCCCAAATGATCAGATTCCACAAGATTTTCCCCCAACTCTAAATAATTAGCAACAAGGGATTTTAGCGAAAGAAATACAGGAATTTACATGAAACGAGGAGTGGGGTGACAGGGGAACTTACCGGGTGAATGGTATTGATGCAAGGGAGCTGGAATCTGGGAGCATGGAGTTTAAAAATTGAGGCTCTCGAATAAATGAAGGAGAAAATGAAGTTGGGACTTAATATAACTGCCAGGGGTCCTTCATCGCGAACCTGACAGGACCCCCGTGTTCGCGAAGAACAGCCGGCCCAACCATCGCATTCGCGATGGTCCAGGCCGCTTTCGCGAAGAGGAAACCAAACCGGGTCCCAGCCGGATACATCGCGAACATGAAAGAACCATTTGTGAATGCGATAGTCAAGAAACTAGACCATCACGAGCAAGATAGAGTTCCCGCGATCGTGAAGGGCAAAGTTGTCTACAACTTAATGCAGCAACTAGCAAAATACCAAGTCCAAAAATCTTCCGATGGACCCTCGGGATTTATCCAGAACCCCGTGAACACAAACCAACCATTTTACCCCACTAGAAACAACATTACAGACTCAATGGAACCTATAAAACTCCCAATGGGGATCGTTTTGATGAAAAGTGGGCCCCACGCCCAAAACCAACTCGAAACTCAAAACCTAAAAATGAGCCCAGAAGCCTTGGGACCCAAACCAAATATCCCCCAAGCCCAAAGTTTACATTTCGAAGCTAACGACACTGACGGAATTCCCATCTGAGGTCGTCTTCTCGAATTGTTGACCAAAGTCAACCCTACCAGCTAAACTTACTCCAAAACACACAAAGTCATACAAAGCCAAATTGGAAGCACTCAGGCCCAAACCAATGGTCCCATTAAACCAAAATCCTCGTTCTGGAGCCAACAGAACTGTCAAAATTCAATTTTGAGTGCGCTAACCAAGAAAGTTGACCGAAGTCAAAGATTTACCAACTTTAAAAGCTAAAACAGGGAATTGGTCACAACGACCTAACGAATGGCTCGGGCATCGAACCGTCAATCTCGGCAAGTCATAAATGACCTGAAGCCACTGAGGGAAAGCTCGAAATGTAGAAAAAGCATGGAAAATGGAAAATGACATAGAGGGTCATTACATCTTTCTCCTGTTGCAGAAAATAATCGGGTAGTACTCTTTTCGAGGTATTTAGTCGAAATTATTCCTTCAATTATGCAGTTTTGATCTTCTCCTGTATCTAATAATGCAATTTTATGAATAGTATAATTTTTATTTATGACTAATGTAATAGGTATGTGGTAACTCTAGGATTTAACTATTGCGATTATTTTAATTCCTGACTTGGTTTCTAGAGTTCCTTCTAGCGACTCTATTTCTTTTTCCTCATCTTTTTCTAATTTTGACGTTTCTCCAAGTTCGTATGACACTGGTTCTTGCTTAGGCTTCAAATCTTTTATAATTTTATCGGTAAGTGATTCTATTTCTAGTTTGTCAAGTCATTGCTTAACCTCCTTAATTTCCTTTGTTATGTGAAATAATTCAGTCTGAAGACTTTTGTTCTTTAAATTTATTTAATACATTTTTCATATTAACGGGTTCAATAGTTTCTTTTTCTCGTTGTTGATTATGTAGTGCCCCAAACTTAAGATACGCGTGCAACTTGTAAACGTGAAGGAATCATTATGAACCAAGAGGATAAGGTTGTGAATAGATAATTATGCAAAGGGACGCTTATACTAAGACATTTGAAGTGATATACCAAGGTTATTGACCAAAGGGAGACTTGGAACTAAAGTTCAAATTGAAGGATTCACTACGGTGGACTATTTCAAGCAAGCTAGTACAAGGTCTTACTTGTAATGTGGCAGCCTTGGGTAAGTCGGCCAAAAGTGGTGTATTTATATTGAAACTTTGTGATTTCATCTCCCATACATATCAGAATATAAGGGACCTGCTTAACACTTGTTTTCTTCAGGTCTTCTTAATCTCAAGCCCTCCCTAGACTAAGGTAAGTGAATTCCTTAAAGAATCAAGTGTATTTTTCATCGTAGGTCACAGAAACATACTTAGTCAAGTGTTTTGTTGAAGGAAAAGGTGTTGTTATTGAAGATAAAGAAGGTTCAGGGATTGTATTCATATTGAGAAAGTTATGGCTGCTCTTCTATCCCTATAAATATGATTCTAAGAGTTGTTTTAAGTATATTTTACAGGTAGGACTCACGAGATGGTGAAAGGAAGCCGTGAGTCCATGTTTTGCCCATTGTAACTAATATATTCGGTGAGGAGGGAGTATTTGGAGGGCTGTAATGGTTTTATTGTTGACTAAATGAGGTGTGTATTGTGGTGTATTGAGGTAGCAAGCTTTCTGCGATATGGAGGGATGCTAGGTATAGCAAACACGATATCTATGGCTCTTGCAAGCTTGTCCCTCGTCAAGTGTTTGATAAAATGCCTAAATGGATTGAGAATGTTGTTTATATGTTTTTTAGGCTTCCTATCACTGTATTAAATGTTATAATTCTCTCCCAACTAAATCAATGAGCTTAAAAGGTCTTTTAAATGCTACTAAATAAGGAACTCCCGAGGCGGTATTTAAAAGTCGAAGGGTTAAGTTTATGACCTTGTTTGGGATATGGAATGGGCTGCATATTGTAAGGAATTGATGGAAGGATTAATATTGACTTCATAGGTGGTCATAGTTTAGTTGATAAGGGGAAAAGAGAGAAGTGTGACGATACACCATTTAATTATCTTACTTTCTAAGCTTGTCGCTAGTAAGCTATTATCATCTTCCTGACCTCGCCATATTTATTGGTTAGTCTCTTATACTATTGAATATGTTGCTATGTCATAGACAAGGAGTGTTTGACGGGAACCAACGATGCTACATAAGGGAGAGAGAGACTCGAACTAAGGTATGTAAATCTAAAACCACTTTTCGCTATCAAGGCATGACCTAGAGTCACATGTTCCTCCTATAAAGGTCGTCATAGATTATATGCTTCTTGAAAGCAAAGCTTATTTCTATTATAGGTCTCTCTCGAGTGGAGTTCTAAACCTATAGAGTTATAATACTCATTTCTAGTCAAAGAAGTCACATGTTTCACATGATCATACATGTCTTCAGTTGAAACTCTTAGAAGTTACCAAGCATATATGTCACGAACTTAGAGAAATTAGGTCTTGATAAAAAGTCTAAAGACAATGTAGAAGCTCGATTGGACTTGAAGAATATGAAAATAAGGCCAAGCTTATGGCCTCAATATCGAGCTAGTGGGAGGGCATATCTTCCTCCTACTTATTTCACAATGTCTTCGAATGAAAAGGAGATGTTTTATAAAGTATTACAAAATGCGAAGTTTCCACATGGCTATGTGTGTAATATCTCACGTTGGATTCGGAAACGAAAGTTATCTGGGCTAAAAACTCATGATTACCATGTTATAATGCAAGAACTTCTTCCTTTTGCCTTGCGGAGATCAACAGATAAAAGAGTTTGTTTCATTTTAATTGAACTAAGAACATTCTTTCATGTTTTGTGTAGTAAAGTGCTTAAAGTAGAAGAGTTAAAATTACTGGAAGAAAAAATTCCAGAGACATTGTCTAGTATGGAGAAACTCTTCCCCCCAGGATTCTTTACTGTTAATGTACACTTGGTTACTCACTTGGAAACTGAGGCTAAACTTGCGGGGCCAGTACAATATAGCTGGATGTACCCGATTGAGAGGTATGGAGAATATCATTGAATATTTATTCTATATCTTTAGTTATTACATATCATAAAATTAAACTAGTAACATTACTTTATTCCATAGGTATTTGGGTACTCTAAAATCATATGTTCATAATCGTGCATGCCGAGAAGGTTCAACAGCAGAAGAATAAATAACAAATGAGTGTTTGGCATTTTTGCTCACGATATTTGGATGGTGGAGATTGAAGGTCTTATTATTCAAGAAAATGCGATGATGAGATTGAGCATGAAACTAGTAAAAAAGAATGTCTTTTTCCTAGTACCGGGGAGTTGTATGGTGGAGTAGATGTATATGAAATGGATGAGAAAACATTGTTGCAAGCTCATCGACATGTGCTTTTCAATTGTGAGTCAGAGGTGGTTGAAAATTATAAAAAGTAAGTGTTATATCTATTATTAATTATGTGTATATTATTTTATTTGATAACAAAATTGATATATATATATATGAGTTACATGAATAGAGAACATATTGCTGAAATCAAGAGATCACATTGTAAGCGTCGTTTGACACAACATCAACTTGATCGTATGCATTTTGATACAATTAGTGAGTGGTTCAAGGAGCAAGTAAGTAGTAGGACTACGTCATTGGTTATCTTAAAATATGGTACTCATACTTATATAAACATTTATATTTGTATCTTTCTATTTGGTTAGGTAAAAGAGTTGGAGGCCACATCTAACATCTTAAAGGATGTTAAAGTACTTGCAAAAGGGCCGAGTTACATTGCAAAAAGATTCAATGCATATGATGTAAATAACGGGTACCGATTCCGAACAAAACAAAGTGAAGAGTTCCTAGGGACACAAAATAGTGGCATTATGGTCGTTTCAAAGACAGAAAGTTATGCAAGTTCGAGTGACAATGCTCCAAAGTCTAAAAATATTACATATTATGGCAGATTGAATGACATTGTGGAGTTTAACTACTATGAAGAATTTAAGGTTGTCTTATTTAAGTGCGATTGGGTTGATGTAACCAAAGGTAGAGGAGTTATGGTAGATGAATTAGGATTCACACTTGTGAATTTTTCACGCCTTGCAGATTCCGGTAATCAACAATGTCATGAGCCCTTTATCTTTGCAGAACAAGCTCAACAAGTAATATTTGTACAAGATCCTCAAGATCATGAATGGTTTCTCCCTAGTTTAATTAAACCTTGAGACGTTTACGATATGGGAGAGGAAAATAGTGTACAATTTGAGTCATCAATGCAAAGTGATTCCAATGACTTGGCTATCTTAGAAAATTCTCATGTTCCAGAGAATGAGAATAATGATTGGTTAAGAAGTGGCATCGATGGGATAGTAATTGATATAGGCATCCATACTCAACCTTCTCCAGAAGATGGTGAAGCTAATGTCGAGGTAGGAAATGAAATTGAAAATGAAAGTGATTCTGAATAAGATAGGTGGTTATTATAAAATATATTCTTTTTAAGTGTTATTAAAGAACCTTTAGGTATTTGTTATTTTTTTAATAGAAGTTTTAATAAAATATCTTTATGGATTTTCTTCAATTTAAATCATTTCAGTCGGATATGGATTTTCCATGTTTATGTTGGTTGATTATTGAATGATTTTAGTGAATTCTACTTGATTGATTTTACTTATATTTTGTGAAGGTATCCCTTGGATTGTGAAGTGTGAATGTGTTCTTATGAATTATAATTTTTTGTTATATTGGTGCTTTAGTATGTGTTTTCAGAGCTTGAGATGAGGATGATGCTTCCTCTTGTTTTGAACATGTTATGTTATTCTTCCACTTGTGCAACCTAATGCAACTAGATAGTTCATTTTAGATAAGGAACTATGCAAACTAGAGGTCGCAACAGATTTGAGATTCAACAACAAAATGATGATGATGTGCGAGAATATATTGAGCGCTTGATGGATGAAGAGAACAACATCAGTGGAGCCCAACCTTATCTTGAGCAGGTGATCAATAGTCAAAACCACTTTGAAACCCAATATCCCGATGGTCAATCTAATGAGATGAATAGTTCTGCTGGTGGCACTGGGGAATCAGGTAATACCTTTTGTCTAGTTCTTACTAGATTTACATGCTGGGGAAAAATCATATTACTGAAGAGTTTGTGTTTACTTGCATCTTGTGGATCAAACTGGCATGAAACATGCTTTTTTGACAATTATCTTTATATTTAAGAGGAGTTGAATATCATAGTGTTGCTTCTTGTTATGGTTGTCGAGGTAGATCATATTATATATTATACTTCAGGTATCTCTAAAACCCTCTAGCATTGATTAACATAATGATTTTTTAAGAAGCCAACTTCTGGCAGCCTAACAAATTATCAATCATCTGGGATTCTTGGTTTATCAATCAAGGGTATATATAAAACCCTCTTACTGATCGACTCTAAAGGTATATCCATAACTTACTAATTGGATTCGACTTTGATGTAAAGACTTGATCAAACACTAAAGTGGAGAATGTCTGCTAAAAGAAATTGGACAATAGAGCTATTTTCTTGAGGGAACTGTCAGTCCATATTCTGATCAATTAGGATTGCAGACTTACTAATTACCTTCATTCTTGAATCTGAACATAGTTCAACATTCTACCAAAGAGGCTACTTGAATTTGTTTTCTCCATTATTTTTAAATCTCACAATCTGATGTGTCTTTTATGTTGGCTACTGTGAGAGAACCAATTATCAATAACATGATAAAAGCCCTTAACTGTCAGTTCACTTTAGGAGTTATTCCAATGCCTGCTATTTTTTGGTAACTATCAACTTTCATTAATTACCAAAGTGATTATTTACGAAGCAAGGCAGACCGAACACTTTCCACCGTATCAAATAAAAACATATTTCTATCTACTACTCACAATAACAAACAACCTTAGCTAAACTTGAATTTTTCGAGAAATAGACTTAGCTGACCTTCAGCTCAGACATAACACTTACATGCTATCTCTTTAGCTAGTACTTCTTCCGTCCTTTCCTTCTGAGTAAAAATTCTAACATTGTGTTCGCTCCAAACAACATTAATAAACTCAGTGTATACCAGATTGAGAGCTCTGGCAGCATGTGTTCTACCTTTAGTACCTTTGCGCAGCATCTCCATGAATTGATCCCAGGTTGTTACATGTGGCCATTTGACTTGAAACCATGTCATAAGATTGGACCACAATGTCATAGTGAAGCCACATTCTACAAAAGTATGATTTCTGGTCTCTTCAGTAGCTTTGCAAAGGACACATATCTTGTCTACTGGAATTTTCCATTTATTCAACTTATCCGCTGTAAGTAGCCTATTTTGTAGTTGCAACCACATGATAAATAGTGCTTTGCGACGCGCAGGATTGAAGAACATCAAGTTCTTCCGAGACACCTTAGGTAAGTCTTCTATCAATTGAATATAAATATGTATGATCATGGTTCTCTTACCTTGGCTAAAGTTCTGAATATTCCCCAGTTGATCCCGTGCTTTCAATATTTTCTTGACCATCCAACATGCTTGCTGAGGTATTGGTATGGTATTGAAATTCTGATCCTTCACATAGTAGGAATGGATCCATTTGATCCATAGAAGGTCTTTCTTGGTAGTGAGGTCCCAACATGTTTTTCTAATGGCTTCTTTGTTCCACATCTTCAGGTTAGTGATATTTAGACCTCCTGCTGCCTTAGGGAAACATATTCTACTCCAAGATACTAAATCTCTCTTGGTAATCGCATTAGAGCCTGACCATATGAAGCTTCGACAATAGCCTTCAATTTTCTTCATTATCTTTGCTGGAAGGATAAACATTTGTGCCCAATATGATTGGATACCAAAAAAGACTGATTTAACCAGTTGAACCCTGCCTGCATAAGATAGCTTCTTGGTTGTTCATGATGAAATTCTGCTAGTAATCTTGTTTATAAGTGTCTGCCATTCAAAAATTCAGAATTTCCTTGTGGCAAGATGGACTCCCAATGCCTGCTGTTACTTACATTGGATATTGACTAAAAAATACTATCAGTTCACCTTAGCTAAAAAATGTTAACATTTGCTGGAAACTTGACATTGTAATGTTGTAGTTTGCTGTCAAATAACTCATTTGATTGTCTGTTGGTATAGATGCACAAATAAATCCAATTTCGAAGCATCTCTCAATTGTTTAACCATGTAAGTTTTACCATTTGATGACCTTCAAATAATTTTCCTTCCAGGTAATTCGGAGACAAGAAAGGTACGTGGGCCTACTTTACAAAAATATATTTGGAAACTTCCTCCGGGAATGACAATTGATGTGCCATTTAATAGTCGTAACCAATCTATTGGAAAAGAGGGTCGAAAGCTTGCTAGCTTTTTAGGTATTGTCGCAAGAACTCCAGAATTAACACCTCTACACATCGATGATTGGAGAAATTTTGACAAGGAGAAAAAGAAGAAATTGTTGAATTTTGTGAGGGTAGGATAAGTTATTATTATTATTATTATCACGTGCACAATCTCAATATGTTATTTATGATGTATCTTGTAAATGTTGACTTTTATTTATTCAGAAGAAGTTCTCTATCCCAAAACCGGGAGAAGACTTTGTCTTAAAGTCATTAGGAAAGAAATGGAAAGATTACAAGTGCAATTTAAAAGGTGAACATATTCCAAAGTATAAGAACAATAAAGACGCTTTGTTGAGAAATAGACCAAGTCATATTCCGAGAGATCAATGGAGTGGTCTTGTTTCGTATTGCCTTTCTGAGAAAGCTAAGGTATCAACAAATCTTGAAAACATACTCCTAGTGTCTTATTTTCATAGTGCTTTGATTATTTTCTATGCTCGGTTTTTATTTATAATTCATAAGATATCATTTTATTTTTCAATGACAGAGATGTACCCAAGCAAATAGAAACAATAGGGCCACACAAAAGATGCCTCATACTGGAGCATCCAAAAGTATTGCTACCTTGATGAATGAGCAAGTAAACCTATTGAATTACTAACTACAATATGTTAATATTTTTTGTCATGCATAGATGATATCAACTTTATTGTATTAGGCTGAAAATGGGATAGAGCCTACACAAGCACAAATTTTCTTATTAACTCATAAACAATGTAAGGATGGTAGATCGTTGGATGATGCTTCTGCCAAGGCAATTGTAAGTTTCTTCTTTCTTTTATTTTCTAAATTGGGAAATAATTTGGAAAAATCTTAATTGTATTTGACACGCATTCTATGGTCAGTACATGATAAATAAAAAGATGAACAATAGAAGTGGGTATGTTCCCAAGTGATGGGAAATGAAACAAGTGGGTATGTTCGTGGTTTAGGACTTGGTCCAACTCCTTCTGTTATATGGGGTTGTAGATCTTCCTTAGGAAATATTGCTGAAGAGAATTCGTCTAATGAGGTTGTACAAAGGTTAGAACAAGAGATATCTGAATTAAAGGCGAAACAAAATGAAGAAATGAATATGATGAAACAAAATCAAGAGAACATGCAATCAGAAATACACCAGATGAGAGAATTCATGCGCAAATATGCTCCTAATGAATCTATTCCTCAGAATGTCAATGGGACCTGAAGTGAACAGGTAACTCGACTTGATAAGTTTTAGACATTTTTAATGAAATTTTAATCCTATAAAACATTATTAACTAATATGTTAATATTAATCAAGTCCGTGACGCCGATAGTGGCCATTGACGAGTACCACAAACAACAAGGATTCATAGTGTTGCTGAAAATACTCCAACTTCTCATGGTATTACACATCTTTATCCTTTGGTGCTACTGTTTGAGTTTTCCTCGAGTCCAAATTATAAAGCTTGCTCTGAACAACCTGCTTTGAAACAATAACTACCATCAAGTTTACAAATTATTAAGCTTATCTTGACCTACAGACTATTAAAACAAAGAATTGTATAAAAAACACAAGTTGTTGAAGCCTGCATCTAATTCTAATAGGGGCTCTAACATTACATATATTGGCTAGATGATCTAGCTTCCCTTTAGGATTCCTTAATCCCCATTGTAGCTTTGGACACCAGGTTGTTTGCCCAGCAACCAGTGTAATATTCTGCTCCATAAGCCCTTTGTAAAAGCATAAGTAGTTAACAGATAGTTTCTAGTTTGATCATGTTGCTAGCATAATACATAAGTATCAATGTGATTTCTCTATTGTATCTTCTTCGGTTCTCTACAGCTGTTGGAATCACCTGACATTCCTCTCCCCCCATACTTGGTATATAACTGCTGCAGAAATAATACACAACATGGTTCAAACATGTCACGACCCGATTTCTCGGTCATGATGGCACCTACAACCCCCGGTAGGTGAACCAATCCCCGTAGCCCAGAACAGTTAGTAATGGGCTACTATCTAGCAAATAAGGGAATAAGACGAATAAAATAGATAACAGGAATATAAATATATACATAGGCGGAAACTAAACCAAACCCCAAGACCTGGTATCATAGTACAGAGCCAAAACTACATACATGGAGTGAAACTATCCAAAAGAATATATACAGATGTCTCTGAATGGTAATAGAGTACATAAAGCAAAAGATAAACTAAAGCTAAGCTCCGATCGCCAAGAGCTCACCCTCAGCCGGAAGTAGTCTTCAGCAGATCTCCAAGCACGAATCACAACGGTCTAGCGGCGATGGCCCACGCTAGGATCTGCACCCAAAGATGCAGGGGGTAGGGGTGAGCACCAAATGCGAAGCATAAGGTACCCAGTAGGTATCATAGGCCGACTGGGCACATATAAGATAAAAGCGCAGTAATAGACAGAATAGAAGCAATCAGTCACAGAAATCACGAAAGGTACACAGGAACTAGCCCAGAGGGAAACCAACAGAACCACATATGAGGCTAGTAAGCAGAATATACACACCAAAGGCACAGGTGAAAGTAAGAAATAACGCACCTGGGGTCCTTGCAACAACAGTGTATATAAAATAAGTTTACGAAATGGACGGTATACCGGTAACCTCAAGTGTAAGAAGAAGAGAGAAAGAGTAATGATAGGCATGCTCAGAGACATGAATCAAGTCCAACTAATCATATCAATCTCACACCCAGCAAATAACAGTCTAGCAGTAACCAATTTCATAGTTAACCGTAACAGGGAATAATTCTACAAGTAAATAGAAAGAGTCTACCTACAGTCCCTCGGCCGCCCATACAACCGAGGAACACAAACAAGTGAAAACAAACCCTCCGGCATCCCATACTACCGGAGCGTACAATCAGCAAACAGCAAACAAGGGTGGAACCTCGAACCATGAATGATATGATGCATGAAGATCTCAAGTGCCATAGTATCTCTGTATTTACCTCCTCCGGCGCCGATCCGGCCCAGCAGGTAGGTTCCATGGAAGGACTCTGCCCGTATACCTCGACTCCCCCGTATACCCCTCTTCCGGCACACGCAGCCCGTAGCCCCTGGCCCGGATAGCAAGGTCCATGGAGGTCCTCGACCCCATACCAAAACTCAGTATCAGAACAGGTATCAAGATAGAGACCCAGTCTCGATATCAAGATATAGAACCAGTCTCGAATATGCATGCCCAGACCCTGTCCAGGACTAAAAATAGTAGGAAAATATCTCAAAAACCCCTCCAAGGGTGCCCGGGCATAGCCGGGTCTAAACAGTCAAAAGTCATCTCAGGTGCTCGGTCCGACCGAGGCTAAAAATCATCTCAAGTAACAAGAAAACTCAACTAGCACCCCGGCCCTGCCGAGTCTAGCGATAATCATAAAACTGATGATTTTAAACATAATTTTACTTTCTTGCCAAAAAATCTCCACAAGTGAAATCAACCATTTCCAAATCATTTCCATCAAAAATGGCCCCCCCGGGCAATGCAAGGTTTAGAAAACAGTGCCAGTAGGCCCAAAGCCAAAACCACAGTAAAACACGGATAAACCTCTTTATATGCATGGAAATGGTATGATCACACACAATAGCTGCCCCGCAGCTCACAATCAACCTATCGACCCTGCACAGGCCCACAGCTACTCAGCAAGCATAACCAGCCTAGAAGGATAATTCTATGCCCGGGACTCGCGGACATTCCCAAATTCCCACCTTCTATGTTCCAGAGTCAGCAAGGCCTCACAGGACCACAAGGGTAAATAAAATATATCCGCAAATACTACAAGCAACGGAGGAATAAAAATAGGCGGACATGAATAAAGCGGTCGAGGTCTGTGGTACCAACCTAATAAACCAACCCAAGGATGCCCATTAATACAATTTTATTTTATATATACGGAGTCTGGGGAAAATAAACCGTAACCTACCTGTCGTCCGACGACAAGCTGCTGGAACAACGATGTCCAAGCTCGAACCACTCCGAGAAAACCCAAAACTAAATCGGAATCGGATTCGGATTTGGGACGGAATAACTTGACGTAGATAATTGATTTTCTTTTGATAATCAAAAATATCACGTCAGCAAATCTTTTCATTTGAACTCCTTATTATTCTTTTTTTCTCAACGTCCACAGTAGTATATAAATTTCTCATTTGTTCACTCCTACTACTGAAAAGAATAAGTTAAAGGTACTTTTT